>JARFXV010000810.1:0-2500 GCA_031761425.1 Cosmopolites sordidus
TTTTCTATAAATAGATATAATCAGGATTTAATATTTTTAATATCGTAAATAAAAAATATTAAATACTTATAAAAGATATTTATTGAATAAGATAACAATATCAAACATATAAATGTTTCCAAAAACTCACTGTTACTGAACAAATTATACATCAAATTCGTCAAAATATCCATCAATCGTTCTTCTGGGTACTTTCTTCACGTTTCTTTCAATTAACATCGTCAAATCATCTGCGTTCCGTTATTGGTTTCCTCTTTTTCAGTCTTTTTCGATCTCGAATTCACTTCGAACATTTCGGCTTCTTCAACTGTATCAGGTAACTTACAATCTAACGTTTCTGGTAGTTTCAAGCACAATATTGCACCAATCAATGGTACAATACCGAAAATAAGTGGCGGAATCCATGGTTCAATTGTTACCAAGGACGCCACAAAAGGTGCTACCATTGATCCTGGAAGTAAACAAATAATAAAATGGTAAGAGTAGTATAAACTACACAATTATATACAAAGAACAGCACTTGTACGTGTCAGAACTGCGTACACAGTATGTCGAAAAAATAACGAAACTTTATAAATTTAAAGAAAACCACTAAAAATGTATATTTCCTCTACAAAACGAGACGAACATCATTATAATCGATAAATGGATTATCAATTTATAGCGCTGAAATGAAAATACCTTTTGTCATCTGGTCACAAAAAAAACGATGGAACAACGAGCTGATATTAAAGTTTGTTTCGAGCTTGGCAAAACTTTTCAGAATTATTTGAATTGATGAAAAAAGTTTATGTTGATGATTACTTATCCAAAAAAAAAACAAAAATCGAGATGTGTTGGTTGGAATTCGTTCCACAGGGTCAACATCCACATATTATCTGGGTATTATGGAGCGTTTTTGGAAGAAAATCATTCGAGCGAAGACCGAATATTAAGCGCTGGGAACTTGTTTTTGTTGAACGATAATGTACCATCTCACAGAACCATCGCTGTTCGTGAATTTTTAGCGAAAAACAAAATATATGTGCTTCAACATCTTCCTATTCATTTGATTTATCTCCGTGGACTTTTTCCTATACTCGAAACTTAAACTGGCCATGAAAGGAACAGTTTATGGCAATGGTACATAAGTCTAAGAAGATGCAACGAGAATCATTGATACGATCCCGAAAAATTATATAAAAAATCTATGTTAGCATTAGTTCAACCTGTTCAGCGGACTGTTGATGCAGAAGGGATGCATTTTGAATAAAAAATAAATAATTTTGACAAAAACTAATTGTTTATTTTTTATTATATTTAAAAAGTTCCTTTATTTTTTCGTCATACTCTTTATATGAAGTTTTAACTAATATTTTTTATAGTTACATAACTTATAATTCTTACCTATTCGAGCGCACATTGAGGATGTCCCGACTCCAATATTTCTAACCATTGTAGGGAACAATTCTCCTGAATAAATATAAACAGTAGGGAATGCCAACGCTAACCCAAACATTCCTAAAATATTAAATAATATATACAAATATCTCGAGAACGCTTTGAGATTTTTTAATGAAATTTTGTACACAAATATTAAGAAATGTTTGCCATTTTTTGGGTATATTTTAATTTTTTTTTCTTGTCGCATATTTGAAATCCAAGACTAATTTGTTTATTTTTTAATGACACAGTATTTGAATTTGTCATTGTTAGAAAGAGCATTTTTTCTGAATTCAACGAGATAAAAATGTTGTATGGTTTATTTTTCAAAATAGATTTTAAAAAATGGCAAAAAGATGTTTCGATCTCTTTTGTCAATATCAGATTTAAAAAAAAAACAATATTCTAAAATTATATTTTTTTTTAATTAAAGAACTATTTACAAAAGGCATTCAATGTTAATGTCCACCATTAACTTCCTATACGTCGGACAAAGATTCGAATTGCGTTTTCCCGCCAGATAAGAGGTATATCGTCAATTTCTTGTCGAATTCGTAACTTGAAATTTTCGAGATTTTCTGACCTATTAAAGTAAACACGACTTTTTAAATAAGAACAAAGAAAATCTGGTGGTGACAAATCCGGTGACCTTGCCGGCAATTCGATAGCTCCTCGCCAAAAATTTCTAACGTTAATGCCATAGTGTGCAGGTGCACCATCTTGCTGGAACCATATTTCCTGGTTTTGATTAATTAAATTTGGAAACAGACGCGAAAGATACTGTGTATTAACCTGCTACAAATTTTCAATTTCGATTCTTTACAGTAGACACGGCCATATGATAATGGATGCCAGTTGAGATATTTTCAGAGCCATCTGTATAGAAAAATGTTATATTACCTGCTGTACTTAGTAGTGGTTTAACCCACGCCGGTTCTGATGGAACGAATCCAATCAGTAACAATGACACGCCCGACAGGATATTGGCGAAGATTAAGGTCACTTTGCGTCCCCAGGCCTTGGTCGACCAGCAAGCAAAAAACGTACTGGGCAATTGAATCACAGCAGATAAAGCGAC
>JARFXV010000810.1:5000-217500 GCA_031761425.1 Cosmopolites sordidus
GGCCCAGTAATTGTAGAATTCATGCTTCTTTGATATGTAAACCATTAAATTAATGCGTCATCCATGTTTTTTTTCACATGTTTGCGAATTGTTTCACCTTATTTCGAAACTCCGTGGAATCGCAATATTTTATGTTTTTGTTTTCAGTATTGAGGACACTGTTGTCTTTTTCAAAGCACTGGAATTGCAGATATCGACTTGTTTAGTAGTTCTTTTTATCTCCTGAATTATTGAAATTTTTTTGAATTATTAAAGCCTTCCGAACCATTTTAGTGGAACTAACTTTGGTTGATTCATCCATGTTTAAAACAATTCGTTTATAAATCCGCTTAGACACGAACACAAAGAGCACAACATTACTAAACAATACAAAACCAAAGTCGGTAAATAAAATTATCGGGAACAGGTCATTTAATTCAAATACATAACCCTAAGTATATACTGCTGGACCTAGTCGCAAAAAAAACTGCGGTGGCGTTTGTCGGCCTGTCCAAGGGTGGCTATCTGTCTTTTGCTTTGATTTCTTGCCGTTCTACCGCACAATGCATGTTACCCCAATAAAAATAAAATTAATTAAAAATAAAAGGTACCTTATATTTTAATACCCGAACCAGGAAATTTGGTACTTTCTGTACCATTTTTTTCTGTACAAATTTGGTACTTCGTACCTGTTTGGTACGACCATTTATGTTCGGCGGTTCGGCGTTCTTATTGGAACACCCTTTACAATTTGGTTCGGAAAACACTAGATAGTCGCGTTGAAGTTCCTGAAAGATGTTTTCCTTTGTATGATGATATACTAAAATGCATTGGTGGTGAGATATATGTCTATAGTTATGATTTGAAAAAACCTCAAAAATCAAGCAAATATCGTGCTTCAAAATCGAAAAAATTAGGGCAAAACCAGTCAAAAAGCAAAGCCATGTTAATTGTTCCCTCGGTACTATTATAATTCACGAAGAGTTCCTTCCAATTGATTAAAGAGTTAATAAAGAATATTTAAGCATTATGTGTCATTTTCGAGATGGCATTCGAAAAACAAAAAAAATCAAATTTGTGGCAAAACAATTTATAGTTTTTATAATAGATGTTTCGGTTAATAATGTCGCTATTTTAGCAAAATTTAAGCGTTTATTTCTATAGCAAAATAAATTACCTTAATAATCAAAGTATTGGTGATCGTTAGTTATCGTTTTATTCCGTCTTTCTGCCCAAGAACGGATTCGGAGCCAAAAGAACTTTTGGCTTTTTGAGGCCAGCCATTCATCAAGCCAAATTTTTACGTCTACGTAAGAATATAAGTGTTGTTCTGAAAGTCCGTACTACATCGATCGAAATAAGTAGTCGTCCGAAAGGACTAAGTCCGGTGAATACGGCGGATGGAGTAAGACGTCCCATTTAACGTTTTCCAAATAGGTTTTTACAGATTTTGCAACATGGGACCGAACATTGTTAAGTTGGAAAATAACTTTATCGTGTCTTTGGTCGTATTCTGGTTGTTTTTCCTTCAATGCTCTGTTCAATTTTATCAAGTGTTGTCGATTTCGATCGCCAGTAATCGTTTCATCAGGTTTCAACAATTCGTAATACATAGCTCCTCTACTATCCTACCAAATACACAGCAAAGCCTTCTTTTCATGTATAATGCACACTGGTTCTGATGTTGAAAGCTGGCCTGGGTCTACCGGTGATTTTTTGAGCTTTTGATTGTCAAAATAGATCTACTTTTCATCACCTGTCACAAATCGATGTAAAAAAACCTTTTTTTGCCTGCCAAGCAAAATTTCACATGTTGTTTTTTCGCGTTTCAATGTTTTTTTCCTTCAATTCATATGGGATCCATTTTGAAACCTTTGAAAATGGTGGATTGATTCTGCCAATTGTTTCGACATACGAGTTGACAATTCATCCAATAATGTTTGCAAATCTGCATATTCAAACTATTTCTCCTATAATGGACGCTCCTTTTATAACAAAATCACCACTTTTAAAGCTTTTAAACCATCGTGCTCTAGTTTTTTTGAGTTAGAGCATGTTCGCCATACTCTTCAACCAACAATCGATAACGTTCAGCAGACGTTTTCTTCAAATAAAGGAAGGTTACTAAACTTATCCGTAAAACGTCTTTATCTGATACATAATTCGACATATTCAAAGCTATGAAAAACTGTGTTTTTTTGCACAGTGACAATTAATAACGAATTGATTTTTGATGGCGTATGTTTACACTCCAAAACGCCATAGGCATCATTAGACTATACGAACAAATGTATTAGTAACGCCATCTCTAAGCAAAATGGACATTATTAACCAAAACACCTATTATCACGATAATGCACCATCGTTAATTTTTCGCTAAAAATCAAAAAAATACCGCTCCTGAAGTACCATATTCGCCAGACATGGCACCATCTGACTTTTTCTTATTCCCTCAGTTGAAAAAACCACTCCGTGAATGCCATTCTGGATGCCATTCAAGAGAGTTTGCTGAACGCTTTGGGTAAGTATCGATTAAAAAATTGCAGTGAGAGGAGATTATTTGAAGGAATAAAAACTTTTATATGAATAAATAAATACTTTGTGCCTTACTTTTTAATCATATTATCATCGTTTTATATTACCTGCAAGTAACCATCTAGGACTTTCTGGTAGAACCCAATAGTAAAAAACCAGAACTATTGAAGGTAGAGATATAGCAGCCTGAAAATATCGCCAATCTCTCAGAAAATATGAGATAAGTGGTAAAAGAAGGTGGCCTAAGTTGAATGGTATTTGATACAATATACAAATAATTGTTCTCCATTGTGTTCCTGTAATAAAAAAATATATAAGGTCAAGAAACCAATTAGAAAGGCGGAAAAATGTTAATACAAGTGTTACATGTATCGAAATACTAGAAGTTACGTCCTAAAGTCGACGAATTAGTTTATAACACAGTTTCAAGCAATTAGTTTTTAATTTTGAATATTTATTTCTTAGAAAAATTAATTATCTAAATAGTATATACAAAAAAAAATATACAATATAAATAATTATAAATACCATGTGATCAAAATTGACCGGGATTGGTAAAAAATATATTTTTGCAACTTTAATACAAATCTTTATTTCGCCTTCAAAATAGGCTCCATTTGATTTGATACATGCATGACAACGCTTGATCCAATCATTCATGCAGTTCGAATACGCCTCGGCCGGAATGACCTTCAGTTTCTAAAGCGAATTCTTTTTAACGTCTTCAATCAAGTAAAAACAAATTCCACGGAGCAGATATTTGAGTTTCGAAAAGAGAAAAAAGTCGCACGGAGTCATATCCGACGAATAGGATGCTGGAGCGATCATTTTCATCATATATTTGACCAAATCACGCACAATTAGCGCATTTTATGCCCAGGATATCAACCCAAATATGTTGAAATGAGCCATAAGAGATGCCAAGATCTTCTGCTATCCCTCTAATGCCCACATGATGATGTTCAAGGACTGTTTTTTAAATTTTCTCGATGTTATACTATTTCACTAAATGCTATATATGACTCAAATACTCTGGTTCTTGAGATAGCAGAATCCTCATCTGCAACATTTTCAATCCATCCGTTGCAGAAATTCCATTGGAAACACAAAAATCGCCAGAGTCACTTTTCGAGACACAAACAAACATTTGCCAAACACACACTAATTGACATATCGCACTCAAACTTCACATGAATATCACATACGGTTGTATCAACCTAAGAAAAAAAAAACAATTCATAAACCGCGCGCGGTTTAAATGACTCAGTCCTGGTCAATTTTGATCACATAATATATACCTATAAGTTCCATAGTTAAGACAAAGCTAGTGACCATTGTACCACCTGTTGCCAGAGCTGCTAAAAATCGCATCACCAAAAAGAGTGGAAACCAGGGTGAAAATCCGGCAATGGTTCCTGATGTGGCTTGTAAAATTACTGCCCAAAGTAACGGTTTTTTGCGTCCATATCTAAAATAATTTATACATTATTTACGAAAAAAGACGATCAATGTTCTTTTAGCACGTTAGCTACCATGAGTACAATTTTAATACAAACCAGGTGTACGCCACGAAGCCACTGTATCAGTTTGATACAAACAAAAGTGTGCACACTGAGGTCACTGTATTATCTTGATACAAACGGAACGAGTGAGTTTAAGTCGATCTGAATCATATCTATACAAGTAATGCCTGAATCATTGTGGCGTGTTCATGTTTTTTTTCTTTATTTGTGTTTTGTAATTTTGGTCAATGTAAGTATCATTGACATACACAAAAAATATATTTACTTCCTATCTTTTCAGAATTTATAGAAATTAATATAATTTATTTTTAAATTCGTTTTGAAAACGGGAGGAGAATACTTCCCGAAACGTTAACGTTAAAAGTTTGTATATTTTTTAGAACATTTTTATATTTTTAAAATTTTGTTCGTTAGGCAAATTTATTACAAAAAAGAATATCTGAGAAATTTGTCTCCGTTTGGTTTTTTGTTTTTACCCAGTGATTCTTTATTTACATAAGAACAGATATTTTTAATATTTTTTGAGTTTTAGATCGTGGCGAAAAACCCAAATAAGGAAAAAAACATATCTAAACAAGGTTTACAAGCAAGTTGAATGGGGAGGTTCTCCTTGGCTGGCCTTCAACTGTAAATTCCAGTTATTGGCGTTTGAATCTTCCTCCTAAACAAATGGGGATAAAGCAAAATAGACAGCGGAAGGTTCTTATGGGAGGCTTATTTTTTCTGTACATCGTGTGTTTTTATGTTTTTAACATATTTTTATTTTACTTTTTTATTTAAATAGTTTTAAAATAAATAATTGAATAAAAGTTGTTGCATTCATCTTCGAAATCATGGCTAACAGACATTACAACGATCAAGATTTGTTGGAAATTTTGAAAGAGAACATACACTGTAAAGTACGAGTAATTATCATTATAAACACTTTTTTAAAAATTATATTATATACTTATTTCGAATACATTTGAACTACAACTACGTTTTTTTTCTAGTCTCTGACGAAGACGACTGAGAGGAATACGGCCCAGAAGTAAGTTCGGAAGATTTAGAAGACCCAGAAGGCTCTGAAGATTCTAAACATGATATAGTACCAGATATAACTCGGGAAAACTGTGAATGGACCGAACCATCAGGCGTTCACAATTTCCCTTACGAAAAGAATAATAAGGTTACTGATCTATCCATTACTCTTTTGGGAGGCACTGAAAAGTCACCGATTGACTTTTTTAACTTATTTATAGACGAATTATTAGAACTGTGCAAACCACTTTGTATGCCGAACAAACAATTATCAAGGGCATTTTAGAGGAAAGTGTTAAAAAAACCTACTATTGATAATTATTGGAAGGATAATGTTTTATATAAAAACGATGTAAGCTTGTACATTAGTAGAAATCTTTTTAAAATACTGCTTTCGTTTATACATTCTGCGGACAATAAAGCCGCCCCAGCAAATAATCGAATTCATAAAATAGAGCACCTTATCAATTTTATGAATACAACATTTGCTGACATCGATGAACATGGGAATAAGGTAACTATTGATGAGACAATGATTCCATTCCGAGGGAGAATCAAATTTAGGCAATACATGTCTAATAAACGTCAGTGGGTATGTATATGTCCATGTTTGGTAAACTTCAGTTGGTATGTCTATATGAGGCAGAAACGCTCATTTTGAATAGAAAGAGACATCGAGGAGATTGAAAAGAAGGAAAGAAAAATCATAAGAAAAATCTTAGGCCCCAAACAAATAAATAGCACTACATACCGACTTCGAGAAAACCAAGCAATCAAACACAAACAATACACAGATATACATAGCGATATGAGAAAAAGAAGACTTGAGTTTTACGGATACATAAAACGGATCAATCCGAGTAGGCTAACTAGACAAATAGCCGAATTTTATGAAAATAGGAGTAGAGCTAAAGTAGAAATAATTAAATAGATTGCTGCAATTAAAGAGGATCTAAGATCAGTAAATATTACACAAAGTAAAATTCAGGATAAAGGCACAAAGTTAACGTTAAAGTTTCAGACACAAACGTTTGGGAGGTTGGCCAGAGAGAAAAATGTAGGAAGACTGGAATAACTTGATCTGACGAAAGGAAAAAAGCTCATAGCGAAAGAATAGAATCGATATGGGCGCAAAGGAAGGCTAACAACAACAAACGCCTCTAACTGTAGTTCGCGGGTGGTCCACCAGGGCCCATACGTGAATAATAATAATAATAATAATAAACTGCTTTGTATAATAAACTGATATTATTTTTGTAATACGAATTTTACTAACCTCAAAATTATTGCAAAATTACATTTGTATCAATTTGATACACATGGCCTCAGGCTTCGAAGTTTTTGAAATATTTATTAGCAGGCCAATGTATCAATAGATACATCCGCCATTTTGTTGACTATAAATAATAAAAATTTTATTTAATAAGTAATTACGGTCATTTGTTGGGTTAAACTGTATAAAAAATGAAAAAAGAGCATATGGCCTGGGGAGCATGAAATTTGAAAAGCAACCGTGGCCTGGTAATGTAGACTACTAAAATCGGCCTGGCAGTTAATGCGTTAATAGCTTAAATATGTTGCTTTAGTTCAATTTATTTTATGTCAGAGACCAGTGATCTTCTATAGTTGCAGAAAGTGGAAGAGATGAAAATCCAAAGTCTGGATAATACAACCGATTCGATAAAATCTTCTAGCCCAACTCCATGACCGTTTTCATAGAAATTTTTGCTATGTGTGACTGTGCATTGTCCTAAAGTAAAGTGACTTCCCTTCTTCCCTGCCAAGATACTAACACGAATCAATTGTTTTTGATGACAGTAAGCAGAGATCGTTTGACCAGATATGAGCAGCTAACACCTACTATATACACATTAACACTTTCGTATCATGTTCTGAGTTTCCGCAGCATTTTTTTTCAACTGAAAAATGAAAGAAGATCGTGCCTCAAATATTGCTTTTCGAACCACAACATGCCTACAACTGAATTTTCAGGTTTTTATACCTCGTTTTGAAGCTAAAAGAGCTTTAATATGACCATAATAATAACCATACGGGGGGAAAATTTTTGATTCGTATAGGTTAGCAGCCTATAAAACGTGAGGGTTGAAAATTACGTGTAGGATTTAATATTACTCACTTATCAGAAAGATATCCAAATACCATATTTCCAAATAGTATACCCAACATAGTAACCATTTGTGCAAAATCAGCCAGGTATTGCTTTTTACAAACTAAATCCCACTCCGAAATAATAGTATCAGTAAAAATGGATCTGAAAGAAAATCAAAATGTGAAGTAAAGCTTAAATTGACCTATTTATGGTTAATTACCTGTCAAAAACATGTCGGGTACAACTAGGATCGCACTTGTCCAGAGACACGTTTGTACATGTATAGTCCACCCGAGGGGCAACAAAAACTATACTAAGTTGGTGCCATGCCACAGGAAATTTGACTAGAAATATAGCCAGGCATATCCAGATGTGCCATCTGCCCAGCACTCCTATAGATTTCTGTACGATGTCTGAATGTGCATGAGGTTGGGTTTCTTTTTCACCTTTTGGGCCATTTTCCACTGTAAAAAATGAAACAAGTGTTGTTTGCATATATAAAAATTAAAGCTCTTCAAGTAAAGAAAAAAGCTCTCCAAAAAGAAGCTCTTTTTGATAGGTAATCTAATAGGGTAGACCGAGGCGTATCGGATCACAGGGCGAATCGAATCAAAATAAGAAATCCGTTGATATTTGAAACATCACTTGACACGGAACGCACACAACTGGCGCCTTACATCCCCCTCTCAACCCGCACCTCGCAACATAGGCAGTTTTTCGATCCCGCTCCTAGATTAGTGTCAGCGCTATTCGCCAACGAGTCGGACGTTTGTGTGTGGTACACTTTTTGTCGATCATCTAAGGTAGGTACTTACAATTTCTTTGTGTCGTTTGGCAACGAGCCTATTTTAGTAAACCGATTTTAACCATTTTTAAGCACAATCTTAGAGGTTAACGTGTAACACTTTTATTTCAAAACTGTTTAATATGGGACTATTCGACAGTGGCGGCTCGTGAGGGAGGACGTTGGGGCACCGCGCAGCATTTATCCAGCATTTATCACAGTAAACAATTTTTTAGAACAAAACACCACAGGAGGAGGAAGGAGAAAGCAAAAAAAATCTTCAGCAGCACTATCTTCTTCTACCCCTGCCCTCCCACCTTAAAAACTCACGATCCGCCAATGCTATTCAGATCATATCATCGGGGGCGAATGGGATCGCTCTTTCAAACTAACATATTAAATGTTTGAGATTATCTATTCGTATTTATTTCATTGTAGATGGTTCGCACGTATTAAAGAAAAACAGATGCGGGAGAATGGTCTCAAGAAAAGATGATAGAGATTGTAAATAAAACCTGGCCAAAAAGTTACCATAACGTCGGACTGCTGAGATTTGCGAATTACCTTTACAAACTTTTCGAAGAAGAGTCTCTTTATCCAGAGACAAGCTCTTTAAAATTCGTAAAACTTCAAAACCGATCTTGCATTTAACCTCACCTGAGAGTAAGATTAATCTTCTCGAAAAAGAAGCGAAGAAAAAACTTAACGCAGATAAAAAAACTCCGAAAAATAAGAGAAAGGCTGAGGGTAATAAATATTAAGAAAAAAAAAGATTGGAATCAAGATTGGAACGAAGATTGGACAGCCTGAGATAAAAATTCATTGGTAAAAGAGATAGGATGGCACTGTATTTACTATTCCGAAATATTCATTCAATCACCATCAGAGCATTGGATTCAGTGTCATACATGCGAAAAATGGTGCAACGAAGAATATGCTAATATAGACTTTCATAAAGGATCTACGACCCGATTCACTCAGAAAATTGAGGCAGATTCACAGGAAAATTGATTTTTTTACTTTTTAGTCACTAATTAAGAACGATTATATGAACGATTGAAGTTTTGACGTGTTTATTGCATACCTGAATAGTTACTAATTACTCTTTCGTTAATAAAAACTACATATATTATACTTTAGTATGATTTTCTGTTTCTCAAAAAAAGTCATCTGATTCGATTCGATCTGCCTTACATATTTGAGACGTGTTTATTTTTTGTTCTTAAAAATTTTAAAACGTAATCTCATGTGCAATATGTTACAAAATGAGGAAAAAATTGTCATGAGAAAATAATCTTAAACGGAGAAGTAAATTAAATATATTAAAATGGCCCTTTCTAAGAAGATTTGTATGTCCTTTTATTCTAACATCTAACGATCTAGATGTTTCACCTATATAATATTTGCCACATTCACAGAGAATTTTATAAACCACATATTTGGTATTCGGTTGTGTGTTGTTTGGTTTGGGTTTTGTTAATATTGATCTAAGAGTAGATTTTGTTTTAAAAGCCGTTCTTATATTGTATTTATTTCCTACTCTTTTAATTGTATCAGAAATACCGCGGATGTAAGGAATTGTGAAGTTAAGGGTTTGAGAGTTATTATTATTATTATTGATAACTTGTCTGTTTTGTGTGGTATCAAAATTTTTAGATGATTTATCTATGAAATTTTTTGAGTAATTTTTTCTTATTAAAATGCCTTTGATATGATTTTTTCCTTTTTGCAATGTATCATTGTCGGTACAAACAAGTTTTGCTCTGTCATATAAACTTTTAATTAATTCTATTTTGACTGATTTTGAGTGATTGGAAAAAAATTAAGATACCTATCTATGTTTGTCGATTTTTTGTAAACTGTAGTATTGTTTTAATATTACTATTATTATTGTCAATGTAAGTATCATTGGCATACACAAAAAATATATTTACTTCCTATCTTTACATTATATATAGAAATTAATAAAATTTATTTTTTAGATTTGTTTTGAAAATGGGAGGAGAAGACCTCCCGAAACGTTAACCTTAAAAATTTTGTATTTATCTTAGAACATTTTTATATTTTTAAAATTTTTGTTCATTAGGCAAATTTATTACAGAAAAGAATCACTGAGAAATTTGTCTCAGTTTGGTTTTTTGTTTTTTACCCAGTAATTCTTTATTTGCATAAGAACAGATACGTTTTGAGTTTTAGATCGTGGCGAAAAACCAAAAAACAGAAGAAATATAAGGACAATCATACCAACTTAAAAAACAAATGGTTGTATCAATATATAAAGAGCGCGATTTTTTTAAACAAAAGTCACCTTACTTTTTAATCATACCAGTCCCTCTGCGACTTATAATTAATGATTCGGGCAATCATTATCGCCATAAAAACTGTTATTTTTATTTTAATACATCGAAATCGCATGCCTCCACTTCTCTGGCTTGTTTTTTAAGTTATTTCCTATTTTTAATTACAAACAAACACAATTCCATTCAATTGAAGCTTTGAAAAAGGCTAATAAACAAAAATTACAACAGAGGAAGTACGTATGTATTAGCAACAAATTGACCGTAACGATTTGATGTTGTACCTTAAAATTCACCAGTGGATTGCTGTTCACTTGTTTTGCAAGATTCTGTCACGAGCTGAATGTCAGGGAGGCAAAAGTAGGCCATGAAAAATACGATTTTTATAAATAAATTTGTTAATTCGAAGGACGAAATAGATATTGTCAAACCATAAATTAATTGGTATTGCATAATTCAAAAATCATATCTGGTTTTCTTGTAATATCTGAAACATACCATGTATAACGGTTATTTTTTTTTCTTAAAAAAAAACATATTTTAAAAAAATGGTCCGCTTTCGCTGTGTGTGATGGGGCTTTGGTATGCTTCAAAATCACTTTTCCGTACCTTGTAGCCCATTCTGGTCCTTTTCAATTAATGCATGGTTCAAATTGATCAGTTGTTGACAGTTGCGAACGGTAATAACTGTTTCACCTAGTTTCAGAAGCTCACAGTACACGATATCCTTCTGATCCCACCAATTGTCCTCTTTCCAAAGCAATTCGATCTTGTGGTCGATGATAATGGTTGTCCTGGGACAACCCATAAATTTCTGCATTTTGGGTTCTCGAAATATATCCATATCCACGATCTGACACAAAAAATGTTTCTTTCATGTAAAGAAAGTAAAACATAGCACACCGTTTTTCGCTTTTCCATCTGTCTGTCGTTTAGCTGTGGTGCCCAGTTTCCTGCCTTCTGGATGTTTCCCATGGCATGCAGATGATCACAAATGGTTTAGCGACCAACATTTAACCTCTCTGCCATTGAATGTTGAGTGTGCATATCGTCTTCTTCCAACAATGCTTGCAATTCGACAGACTGAAACTTTTTCGGTTGACCTGGGCGTTCTTTGTTTGATAACGCCCACTAGCGTCTTGCGTTGAAGCATTGTCATTGAAAAGAAACTGAACCCTACTCTCGAATTAGTACTAGGCGCATCATCTTATTTGTGGTTATTTCAATTTTTCGACGGTATAAAATCTGGAAGACCTTTTGAATTTCATAAGGATAAAGACTATCAGCATTGTACTTTTATTCAGATTAAACAGAAATAATTTTCTTCAGCAAAGGGAGATGAAAAGGAGACTCTATACAACAATCCACATAAGAAAAAGTAATTGTTAACATCGGTACAACCACCTCCAACTATATTTTTTTTTTCTAAACTTTCTCGCTAGTTCCGGCATAGGTTTTCAACGAAAATAACGAACCAACCGTTGTATTTTACGGAACACAATATTACAGCGAATGTATTCAAATAATCTATCTGTATCATATACATTTGGTTGATATGATACATTTGGTTGGCAAAAGTTCGTCTCATTTTTTTTGAGACAAATTGCAGAAACATTTTGTTTATTAAAAATTTCATTTAATCGATGACCCTTCTCCATGTTTCGGGTGGTTGTGTCATCACCGCGCTCATAGAGGTTCTGCGGTTTGGTTTGGAACCTAAACTGTTTGTTTTGAAGCGATCTAAATAAATGGTGGACGCAGGGCACAAGGTTAGGAGATTACACTAGATGGACCAAAACTTCCCAATCATACAACTCAAGGCGCGTGTTGTTAAAAATTGCCTTGATCGAACACAATGGCCTTTCTATTGGCTCATTCAGGCCGTTTTTGCTAAATTGTTCGCATTAATTCACTTAGTTGTAAACTGTGTTTCTCCGAATTAATGGTCTGGTTTTCAGGTAACAGTTCATAACAAACAATTCCCTTCGAGTTCCATTAAATACATGGTATTACCTTCTTCGGATCTGAACTGGTTTTTGCGCGTAGTGAAGGGGTATGTACGCATTTACACCATACTCTCTTACGCTTAACATTACTATATATAATCCATTTTTCACTACCTATAACCATTCGCTTTAAATCGAATCGATTTTGTTGCTTTTCAATTGAGCATCCCAATTTGATCAAATTTTTCTCCATTAACTCATACGGTCCCCGTACAACGGCCTTGCTAACCATTCTTAGTTCGCCATAATCGCTACGACACTGTTGTCTAATTAATTACAAGAATTTCTCCGATCTCACCAATACTTATTTGCCATCAGCTGTTATTCAAGAACGAGCATCGCTAAGATTGAAATTGTATTTACGAAACTTTTTGATAGGACACTTACCGTGCACAGCACATATGTTTTTTGCATCTGTTGAACATTCTTGCCTTTACGAAAATTATTAACAATTAATTTTTAGTCAAGTAGATAACACTTCCACTTTAAAAGTGTCTTCCCCTTGGAAAAACAATGGGCTGCTAAATTTAAGGATGTATAGGAGGTACAATCGGAGTTATAGTCCATTTCAAGATATGTCGTTGCCCTTCGGTAAAATGTTAATTGTCCCAATAAATCTCAATAAAAATATTCCTAGTAAAAAAGCTAGAGCCGGAGTAAATATTAAATTATGATTAAATTATTATTATTATGTATCACTAAAATATTGATTATTGATTTGTGTATTTTGAATTTATTAGTACAATAAAAATTATAATTTAAATTTAAGTATACATTTAATTCGCTTTTGCTCTCACTGTTACTTTGATCTACATTAATAATAAATGGTTCCGATATTATTAGTACATGATATATAGGAATATTTTATTTAAATAACATGGTTAATCGAATGTATCCAACTTTCTTTGGAAATACTATCTACAACCTTCCTAATTAATGTTGCAGAATTTGCACTTATAGTCGGAGAAATGTTTTCTGCTCAAACATTTCAATTTTACCTGATGCCATATATGCTCAATTGGATTTATATATCGTTTTTTAACATATAATTCTTAATTTTCAATTTAGTGTTATTTGTATTAGGAACTTTCCTTTTGCGGTTATGATAACTAGCATTGTCCATTACAATTACGCTTTCCTTAGGTACGTTGGGCAAAAAACTATTTATAAACGTTCTGCTATGGTGTCTTCATGGTAGTCCAAAGATGAATGTTTAGTATTTTCGGAGGACAACCGTAAACAATTTGGAACCCATCCATCCTCGAAAGTAGCATGTAAAATTGTATTTTGTTTCCCTTATTCGCTAGGGCTTTGGTTTGGCATTTTCTTGATGTATCTACTGATCTTTTTGCTGCCGTCTTATATGAATCGAACTATGTTTCATCAAGGTAGATAATATGACGAATTTTCTAATCCGTTTTTTTATAAACTTTAAGTAGTCAAACGGTCATCGTCGCAATCCTTCTGATTCCATTAATATTGGTCTTTTATTAATGGTCCAATATGCAAAACCCATTTGAGGTAATATTCTCCGGAAACTAGTTCTGCTTCAAAAAATGTTAATTTCACCTATCCTTAGTCGCTGTTGCAATGAATGCATTGCAGGTACAGTTTGCTCCTCATACATAGCATACATTTTGCTTCAAATTAAGTCTTTGTCGTGTTCGTCAACACATTTGCTTTTATCAGAATCACTACGGACTTTGTTTGGCTTTAATTAACTTCGTCACAATATCTTTAACTTTAAACAATGACATTTTCGTTAATGAAGACGTTTCTGCCGCGGCTGCATTTACATTAAGTCTCCTATTCAATAAAGAAAGATACATATTTTTAACAATTTGCATAGCATCGAGCGATAAATGTTTTCTTTTAAAATTCATACTAACGTAGGCACAATGTTCATTATCATGCCAAGAACGCCACAATTCGTCACCTTTGGAATAACAAAAAATACGATCGAAATTATAGAACTGCACTCTTTAAGAAAAGAATGCAAAATAAACTAAAATATTTCGTAATTACTAAACTACGTATAAAATTAAATTTATCTTTTTACCTGTTATTATATTAGGCCAGGCCATGTTTACGTTTCTTGCAACTTTGCCGGGTTTCGTTACGACAGGGGTTGTTAATAGTTTATTGCAACCAATCGGTCAATAATATACAGCCCCTACCGTAACGAAACCCGTCAAAGTTGCAAGAAACGTAAACAGAACCGAGCCTAATAAAATAACAGGTAAAAAGATACAATTAATTTTATAACTGGTTTAGTAATTTCGAAATATTTTAATTTAGTTCGCATTCCTTTTTTAAACAGTGCAGTTCTATAATTTCGATCGTCTTTTGTTATTCCAAACGTGCTTAAAATGTGGCGTTCTTGGCAAGATAATAATCATTGTGCCTCCAGTAGTGCTAATTTTAAAGGAAAACATTTATCGCCCGATGCTAAGCAAATTGTTAAAAATGTGTATGTTTCTTTATTGAATAAGGGGCTTAATGTAAATGCAGCTGCAGCAGAAACGTCTTCATTAACAAAAACACCGCTTTTTATAGTTAAAGATATTGTGACGAAGCCAATTAAAGCCAAAAAGTCCGTAGTGGTTCTGGTAAAAGCAAATGTGTTGACGAAAACGACAAAGACTCAATTCGAAGCAAAATTTATGCCATGTATGAAGAGCAAACTGTGCCTACATTACATTCATTGCAACAGCGACTAAGGAAAAATGAAATCAACATTCTTTAGAGCAGAACTACCCTCCGGAAAATATTATCGCAAATGGGTTTTCCATATCGAACCAATAATAAAAGACAAATATTAATGGAATCGCAATGATTGCGACGATGGCTGTTTGATTACTTAAATTCTATAAAAAAATACAGATTAGAAAATCGTCCCATTATCTACCTTGATGAAACACGGTTCGATACACATGAGACGCCAGCAAAAGGATGAGTAAATACATCAAGAAAATGCTAAACCAAAGTCCCAGCGAACAAGGGAAAAATAATTACAATTATACATGCTGGTTCCGAGGATGGATGGGTTTCAAATTGTTTACGGTTGTCCTGCAAAAATATTAAACATTCATCTTTGGACTACCATGACGACACCACAGCAGAACTTTTTGATGTTTGGTTTATAAATAGCCTTTTTCCCAATATGCCTAAGGAAAGCGTAATTGTACATGGATAATACTATTATCATAACCGCCAAAAAAATAAAGTTCCTAATGCAAATAAAACTAAACTGGAAATTCAGAATTATATGTTCAGAAACGATATATACTTCGAAAATACATATAAAAATGTGATCTTCTAGAAACATTGCTGCCGATATGGGACATACGGTTTTACCCTTCCCCCGTATTACTGTTTTTTTAATCCAACTGAGCATATGTGGCACCAGGTAAAATACTATGTTAGAGCAGAAAACATTTCTCCGACACTAAGTGCAACTGCAACATTAATTAGGAAGATTGTAGATAGTATTCCCAAAGAAAGTTGGATTCATTCGATTAACCATGTTCTTAAAATAGAAGATTCCTATGTATCATTTACTAATAATATTGAACCACTTATTAATGTAGATCAAAGTGACATTGAGAGCGAAACCGAATTATATATATAATTAAATTTAAGTTATAATTTTTATTGTACTATTAGATAAATATATTTATTTATTTATTTATTTTTGTTGTACTAATAAATTCAAAATACATAAATAAATAAACAATGTTTTAGACATATATAATAATAATAAACCAATAAACAATGTTTTAGACATACTTAATAATAATAAAAATACAATACTTTATTTTTCCCACAATTATTTAGAGGTTAATAATCCGGCTCTGGCGCCTTTTAAGAAACTAAGAATATTTTTATTGAGATTTATTGGGACAATTAACATTTTGCCAAAGGGCAACAAAATATTTTGAAACGGACTATACCTCCATTGAAGATAATAATGCACCCTCGAAAACTGTGACGACCGACAAATTTTCACAAAAATCTACAGCTTTTTTCGATATATTTTTCATGTTAAGCTGGGTCCACACCAATACAAAGTTGCGTTGTGCGGGCTGTATGTGTTGTATGTGGTGTGCCTGCATGGCAACGTAGACGCTCCGAGTCACACACAAATATTGTCGCCGCACAGCACGCGCACGAATAATCTGTTGTCCACCAGATAGTTCAAACAAATTGTTCCAATAAATTCAACAAACACACAAAATTTTATTGGTGTGGACCCAGCTTTACACCGCATTTAGAACGAATTTTTTCCGATTATTAAAATATTATTTAATAGAATATCGCATGAGTAATACAAAAAAAGCAATACAAAATAATGCTTTAAAAAAATTACAAATATTTGCAATGGAAAATCCGGCCGATCATTTGCATAACCCATATTGAATAATCCATATTTATATAGAATGAGGTGAAAGTAGTAACGCAAATTGAAGTAAAAGTATTCGGGCAGTTTGAAAAGTTCTAATGTATCACGTAAATTATAATCCGTAACCTTTTTCGCCAATACGTCGAAGTAAATCCCATAGAAATGCTTGTATAGTATTTTAACAATGTAGTTTCGTCTGAATGATGTTGACAAATAAATATTTTCGTTGTTAAGATAAATAATAAATATAAAACATTTAAACTTAAAGAGATTTAATCTAAATTACTTTTTTTACTTTTAAGTACTAAATCACTTTTTTTAAAGTTCACGACGCACGTTTCACTAACCATGTTAGCATCATCATCCATTGATTCTCCAACATACAACTTGGCAAAATGGTTAACAAAGGAATTTGAAAATCTACCTAACCAACTACCTTCCTGCTCGGTGAAAAACTCAACAAAATTTATAGAAAAAATCAAAAAACACACATCTACAGGAAGTTGAGGTCCTGGTTTCCTTTGACGCATCATCGTGGTTTCCGAGTATCCCGATTCCACATACCTTCAGATACCTAAGGGAGTTACTCGTGTTAAACAGTTTTAATAACGAGATTGTTTCCGAGTACATCTCCTTATGAAGCAAAACTGTTTCAGCTGTTCAACTTAATAACAGGTTTTACGAACAACAAGAAGGAACGGCAATGGGCAATCTTTACCGTTCTTAGCCAACTTATTTATGAGTAAATATGAAACCGAGGCGAAACATGAATTCAGTTACTTTCCGAAGGTATGGTTATGATATGTGGATGACATTTTTGCAATTTTCGATTCAAAAAATTAAAATCCCGAAACAGTATTCACGCACCAACCCGAAAACAACGATAGTTTACCATTTCTGGATGTTTTAGTCAGTAGAAACAATGAAAATAGATTAGATTTTGATATTTTTAGAAAAAATACCAACACTTCGAGATACATTACTAACGATTCGAATCATAGCTTCCAAAATAAGATGACTAGTTTAAATTTTATGGTAAGTAGATTAATCAATTTTACTTTAAACGTAGATAATTACAACAAAGAATTAAAATTAATTAGGGAGGTATCCGAAGTGAACGGTTACAATAAGAACATTGTAGATAAATTAATTAGAAACAAAAGTTTAGAAAATTATTGAAAGAATCTTCGACTTTTCAAAAGGATCAGAACAAAAGTAAATTCATGGTAATACCGTTTGATGCCCAATTAACACGAGGGCTAAACAACATTTTTAAAAAAGTGGACATAAAGGTTGTGTCCAAACAAATAAAGTAGATCGACATGGAAAGTTGCGAATTGACGAAATTAGCTGTCAAGATTGTGATCGAAGGCATATTGGGCAAATAAAGAGATCCATATTAACGAGATATAAAGAACATAGTTGTCCAGCATGCAATCGAATATGACCACAAAATAGACATTAGTAATTTAAGATTGGTTAAAAGTGTAAATAATAATAGGATTTTGAATGCAAATGAAAGCATTTAACTGGAAAAATGCAAGAAAATCATGAATCGGGTTAAAG
This sequence comes from Cosmopolites sordidus, assembly GCA_031761425.1. Taxonomy (NCBI): domain Eukaryota; kingdom Metazoa; phylum Arthropoda; class Insecta; order Coleoptera; family Curculionidae; genus Cosmopolites; species Cosmopolites sordidus. The sequence continues at coordinate 23,223 of JARFXV010000810.1, forward strand.
GACCTATTCCGTTCAGTCAACTGTTTCAATTACACTGGGGAACAGCAATTTTGTTAACTTGGATCTGTAACTTGTTTTTGACTAATTTGTCATCTCTGAATTCAAAAATATTCACAGTTTTTCTCTATCACGTCAAGTTCTTAAACTACAGCATACCCCTCATTTTACCTTAAAAGTATACATACGAAGGTTAACATATTATTAAAAGTTGTGTTTATACAAATAATAAATAAAAGATATTATGGTCAAAATTTCTTCATATAGCTTTTCCTGGAGTGTTCAGTTTGTGGACATTCTCGCTTGATGCTCCAGTAGTAGTCAGCCATCATACTGACATCCCATCTAGCTTGATACTGCGCTTCCATAACCTTTAGATCTTGGTGAAATCGCTCGCCCTGTTCATCACTAACAGGACCAAGATTTTCTGGAAAGTTAGCAAGATGACTATGTAAGAAATGCAGTTTGATGCTCATGTTGCAACCAAGCTTTTTAAAGCTCTCCAAGAGTTGTTGAACAATTTCATGAGACCTAATTTTATATGCAAAGGCGGAAATACAATGTTTTTTTTGTCGACAAGTGGCTGATTTAAAATGTTTGGACCACCAGGTCTTAGGTCAGATCTTGGCGGCCAGTTCGATTGCACCCAATGCTTCTCACGAGCTCTGCTATCCCACATTCACAAAAAACAGGGATACTTGGTATACCCTCGTTGCTGGCCAAGAAGGAAACAGACCATTTTAAGGTCAACACAGATGATTCATTGGTGCATGTTATATTACAACAAGTCAATGACTTTCTTTATGTCGCCATATTCTTCACGCAAAGAAACTGAATGACCTATTGGGACTGAACCGTATAAATTTCCATTATGTAGGAGAACACACTTCAAGCTATGCTTTGAGCTATCTATAAACAATCGCCATTCAGTTGCGTTATACTTAGGAATGGCCAATTCTTTTATTAAACCTTCTACGTTCTGGCAATATACAAATCCGTCATTATTTCTGAAGTACTGCCTAAATTCACTTTCTCTGGATCGATCTCCTTTGTCAAGCAATTTTTTTTCGAGCAGTCTTGATGCTAATAATTCCGATACTTTTTTGGATAGTCCCAAATCTCGTGCTAAATCGTTTAATTCATGTTGATTGAATCCTTTACCAACAGAATCATTGGAAACTTTGAATTCTTCGTCGGTGGAGTCACTTTGATCTTCACTTGATTCACATTATTGTATTTCTAAAGAAGGCAATTCTTGAAAAACTGGCACTGGAATTTCAGCTGAATGAGGCACAGGGCGTATAGCTGAGGGTAAACTAGGGTACTCAATTTTATGTTTGTTTTTCTTGTTGAATCCTGATGTTTTCACTATGCAAAAGTAGCAATCACTTAAGTGATCTTTGGTCTCTCGCTAAACCATTGGTATACCAAACGAAAGTTTATTACGTGTACTCTTCGTCCACATTCGTAAACTCTCTACACACTGCTTGCACACTTTATGAGGGGCCCATGATTTATCTTGGTCACCTATTTTCACTTTAAAATAAACAAAATAGGCTTGCCTGATAAATGTACTAATATTAGTCCGTTGAATGGGGATGGTAAAACTGCCACATATATAACAAAATCAGGGCTGTTTAAGCACTTACGACGAGAACTACCAGAGGCAGACATAACGAAAATCTGTAGTTGTATATGTATACTTTGACTTCACTGTATCAGAGCGACATAGATCCGCGTACTTTAGCATCTCATGCGTAACTGACCGAACTAGTTTTGGATGACGCAACGTCACTCACGCCGCCACTCCTAGGTCGAAGAAGGTTCGCCGGTAGGAGAGCAGTAGTGACTTCTGTGATTCGCCAAGCTTAGTCGGATACGCAACAACTGCAGAGAAAAAACTTGACGTGATAGAAAAAAAACTAAATAAAGTTTTGGAATTAGCATGTCAATTTACGTATAAAACAGCTTAAATATCGAACCCAACAGAAATTATTTTTCAAATTGTTCCCCAGTGTTATTAATATAAGGGTCAGTAAACTTCACAGTTAATTTTTTTCTTTCTTTTGTTCTCTTTTTCTCCCTTTTTTGCATAAATTGCATCCAAATATCGTGTAGAACATGTCGGTAAAGTGCATTGGGTGGTGGTACAGTATTGAACAGCCCAGGTGTTTGGAGCTTACAATCGAGCACTCGATGAGGCGGATCATCGAACCCCTTCTCTTGCGTTTCGGTTCCTTACCTGTTTTTTACTTCTTGTTTCGAATCGTTCGAACTGAATTTTGCTGAAAGGAATTGAAAAGGAGCTGGAAAACTTACCCATAAGCTCATTAACCAGCTCACTAAATTTTACGGTTTAGCCATTCGCCGACGCACAAACTCGATGGAAGAAATTTGAGCCACTTTCTACCACAAATGTTCTACAAACGCAAATCCTCAACATCAAAATTGTCCTGCAAGCGAAGATAGCTGCTGCAAATGGTGCAAGGCTGAGTCTAGAGGAGAACTCAATAATTTCCACCACGATAAGCCACCTCTGACGAAGTTCAAAAAGTCATAAAACCATTCTATAAAAATTTATCACGAGATGAACAGTTCACCAAATGTTTAGGAGCACAAACAAAAAATAACAATGAATTAAATTAAATGATCTGGACTTTCGCTCCTAAACACCTGCATTCTGGTATAAAGATCGTTGAAATAGTAACTTTTCTTGCCGTGATTATCTTCAGTGAAGGATTTGATGGTATTTTGAACGTTTTAGTTACAATATGATGTGAACTAAGCCACGTAACTCAAGCTTTCACCCATAAAAAAGCGCGTATCTGCCGCTCCGAAGAACGCTTGAGCGACTTCGCTAAAAGACTGAGAACTGGTGTCAGGGAGCAATAATAGGCTTTACAGCATTTTTTTGAAGAAACCGAAAGTTTACTTTATACAAAATTTCATTGGTGATAATCCTATTTGAACCTTTAAACGCGTTTTTCTCAAAACTGTATTTTTCAAACTGCTGACCACGATGACTCGAAATCTATAAAACAAATTCCTTTAAAATTTGATTGATTTATTCAGTACTCATGTAGACACTTTGCAAACTAGGATCGTTTTGGTTCATAAAGCCGTTTTTTTATGTTGAAGAAGTCGTGTAAAAACACCAAAATTCACAACAAAATTTACAAGATGCCAAAAATTTATCTTTCAATATTTTTTAATAATCCTAATTCAGAAAGTGGTTTAAACTTCACAGATTAAAATACCGTTTGATTTTTTTTGTTTCAGATAAACAGCACTTCCGCAATCGTGATCATCGCAAAAAACATGTTTTGAAGATGAGTGGCTAAGTCAAACTATGAATAAATATGTGGTGAAAAGTTTTGCAGTTGTAGGTTTGTTTAGGTCGCCAAAAAAATGTCCAAAAAGCGAAAAAAGTGCCTTCACACATCTGCATCTTCAAACTTTTTCGGTTGTCCTGAACGCTCTTTTCTATCAAATAAAATTGTATTATTTAATTTATCTTTTGTGTTTGTTTTTACCTTGCCATTTTTAATATATTTTCTAAGGCTGTTATTTATTTTAAAGGCTACTTTTGCACTGACAAAGCATGCCAAAATATCGTCCATATATCTATTACCAATATAGAAATTGTTTGCGTGTAGTGAGTGCACTTATCGTTCCAATATTGTCCATAAAAATTTCAGCGAGTAAGATGCTTAATGGCCTGCCCATTATCAAACCTTCTTTACTATTGTAAAAGGTGTTAAATGAAAAGTAGTTTTGGGACATGCAAACAATTAGTAAATTTATGATTTCCATGTTTATAACTGAGTTGACATTATTTTTAATTAATAATTTTTCTACTAATGTTATTGTGTCTTAAGGCATAAAGCTGGGGAATAAATTCTGGACATCAAATGATATTAATCCGGCCTTGGTTGGGATTGTAATGTTTTATATTTTGCGAACCAATTCGTATGAATTTTTAACACTGTAGTTATGTCGAAATTTACAGTACGATTTAATGATATCTATTAGGTATCTTGATACTTTGTAAGCAGGAGCAGGCAAATAAGAGACAACTGGTCTTATTAGGTAATTTAGTTTATGAAGTTTAATTAAGGAATAAAGTTGTGGGGATTGTGGATTCATTCATTTTCTTTTTAGAAAGTTATCTATTGTTCTCTATAAATACCCTTTGTTTAGAGCAATTTGTTTGATGATGTGTAGTTCTTTATTAAAATCTGCGTCTGATAAAGGAATATTGATCTGATAAAACAATATCTTGAAACTATGTTTATTTGAGATTAGTGATGATTACGTGAAATTTAGTTTATGAAGTTCAATTAAGGAATAAAGTTGTGGGGATTGTGGATTCATGGAAGTCAATATAAATTTGATTTTATCGGGTATTATACTGGATGATGCCTCAATTTGACGTTTGATGTTTGTCTGACATGCCTCTGTGGCAGAAAATATTTATTTGGTAGTTTCCTATTTTTAAAAATTCCAATGTTTTTTCTATGTATGTGACATTTTTTATTTCCTTTATCACACTCTTTGAAAATTATGTTATTTTCGGTTGCTTTTTAGATATATATAGAGATATAATTTCATTTTTAATATTTTTTGCTGCTTGGTATTATAATTATAAGTTTTGAGGTGTATTACTTAAAGCAGCCTCTGTTTCTACTCCTAATCTATATTATAGTTGATTATATATATATATATATATATATATATATATATATATATATATATATATATATATATATATATATATATATCCTTCAACATGACAGTACAACTTCAAACACGGCCCTCATTCCCCGGAGGCCAAGGGGTAACTACCTACGGCAGCGAGAATATCTGGCCCAAGGCAGAGCGTGCTAAGAATCACCGGGTTAGATCAGGCTGCCATTGGAATTTTGACATTGCTACGCTTAATATACGGACAATGAAAACGTAGACCCAACTGCAAGAACTGTTAATCGAACTTGACAACATACATTGGGATATTATTGGACTCTGTGAAACATGAAGAAAGGGCGAAGAGTTAATCAAATTAGAACCAACTGGTCACGTACTCTACACCCGAGGTACGGAGAATGGACAATGTGGTGGAATTGGATTCCTCATCAATCGAAAGCTGAAAGACAGTGTAGTCAAATTTGAAAGTATATCCGACCGATTGAATGACACAATCAATGTGTCATTCAGCTGAATAAAAAGTTTAAGCTTCAAATCGTCCAAGCTTATGCACCAACTGTAAGCCATAGAGATGAGGAAATTGAGCAATTTTATGACAATGTGGCCCAACTTTTAGACCAAGAGCCACAAGTAAGTCGTTAAAGATCAATTTAACCTCTGACAATGATTATCGTGCTTTAGCTAAACATTATCTAGACAATAAAATTCAATTTCACACATATCAGGATCCAAAAACTAAACCACTAGCAGTAGCATTAAAAAATGTTCCTCTCTCTCTAACTACAGAGGATATTAAAGCACTTTTAAAACAATATGATCTGCCTATATTAAAAATCAATAGACTCTACTACAAAGACAGAACTCCAATTCCGGTAGTTATTGTCGAATTAACAGCAAATGAGAAAGCTGAAGAGATTTATAAAGTAAACAGACTGGAAAACTCTGTAATCACAGTTGAATCAAGAAGACTAGCCATTCCAAACATTCCTTAATGCCACCGGTGTCAACAGACAGGGCATACTAAAAATTACTGTAAGCTTGATCCAAAATGTGTCAAATGTGCAGGTGATCACTATTATACCGACTGTGCTAAAAAAATAGCAGACCCGCCAACTTGTGTAAACTGTAACGGTGAACACCCCGCAAACTACAAGGGATGCAGCTATTACCTCGAGAGTACTGGATTCAGAAGAACCCCAAGAATAAATCAACACTATACATCAACCCACAATACTTACACCACTCAGACAGCAACTTCATGTCAAAAGAAAACCTATGCAGAAACCCTAACACGCCCTTCACAAGAAAATCTCTCTCCATCATTCCTCAACAATATTCTCTCGACTCTCCTTAACCTTCTGAAACCGTATATCACACAAATTAAAAATTTCCTTTTAACAAACCTTTTCCCAATACTGTTAAATGGCCCATAATCAAAAACTAATTAACAATTATCAACAAACCTTCAACGGTCCTAAAATACTCAATTGGAATGCCAATGGAATTCAGGCTCAACGATCCATCTTTATAGCCTTCTTAGCCCGTCACAACATTGACATAGCCTGCATCAGCGAAACCCATCTTGCTAATAAAGAGAAATGGAAAATACCAGGTTATAAAATCTATCGAACCGATAGAGAAGCTAGGGTAGCCTCGGGCGGAGTCGCCATCTTAATCACAAACAAAATATCTCACACACCAGTCGATATGCCAAAAGTTACAAGCTTAGAAATTGTATCAATCAAAGTAAACTTTCTCAATAGCACCAGCATCCAGTTATACACTGTCTTACTGCAGTTATACACTTACTTAAATTAATGGACAACGACTTACAGGCAATTTTTAATACCACAGAGGCAACATTGTTAATTGGAGATCTTAACTCCAAAAACATTGTGTGGGGCTGTCGCCAAACCAACCCAAATGGGGTAAAGCTAAATGAAATTGCAGCAAAGTACAACCTACAGGTACTCGCACCGGGTGATCACACATATTACCCATACAGGAAAGATCACAAACCTGATATTTTGGACATAATCGTACAAAAAAAATGTAAGAAAAGAACTTCATCAAACAGTGCATATAGAGCTCGATTCAGATCATCTGCCAGTTATAATTACATTTCAAGCCGAACCTGTTAAAAATTCTCCTAAGGCAAAACTCATCAATGGCAAGGTAAACTGGGAACTCTTCAAGAACAGAATGGACTCCAAACTGGTACAAATACCTCTCACAACGAAAACAAATATCGATAAACAAGTTACACATATTACAACAACAATTCAAGAAAGCATACGCCTCTCAACAACGCCACCAAAAACAAGAAAAACATTTTAAAACAATACCCCCCCTCCTACCTCTACAAATCAACTAATTAAGCAAAAGAATCGGGCCAGACGAGAATGGCAGAGAACAAGGGATCCTGCAACCAAAAATCTAGTTAATAACTTGTCGCATCGCATTAAGCGAGAACTAGATACTCTTAGAATAATTGAATACCAAAAACGTATAAGTGATCTAGAGCCGCAAGATCCAGGATTGTGGAGATCTACTAAGAAAATCCTACGAAAATCGGAAGAAATCCCATCTCTTCTGGTTAATAATACATTACTACATAGCGATGAAGAGAAATGTACTGCTTTTGGTGACCACTTGGAAACACTGTTTGATCAACAGCATACACAACAGGCCTTTGCAAATTTGGTACAAAATGAAGTGAAAACCCACAGACCACTAGCTGGTGTAGACATCAAACCTACATCGCCACAGGAGATAATGTCAGTAATTAAAACCCTATCGATTAAAAAAGCACCGGGCCATGACCAAATACCGAATTTAATACTCAAAAATGCAAGCAAAAAGCTGATTGCCTATCTAAGTTCACTTTTTAACTCTTGTCTAAAATTGGGATATTTTCCACAAACATGGAAGCACTCATACATTTTGCTTTTCCCAAAGCCAGGAAAAGATCACAAACTTATTTCAAGTTATAGGCCAATAAGCCTCCTATCTACAATGGCTAAACTCTTTGAAAAAATTATATACGACAGATTAAACCAAGCGATTGTCAACGAGAACATAATTCCAGCCTTCCAATTTGGTTTCAAACAAGGGCATTCTACGTGTCATCAACTCCAACGCTTAACAGAAACTATAGAAGAGGGGTTTGAGAACAAGGAGTACACTCTAACCATATTCTTAGATTTGGCCCAAGCCTTTGATAGTGTATGGCATGACGGATTGAAACATAAAATAACATCGGCTAAGATTCCAGAATATTTAAAAGCCATCCTTTTTTCATATATAAACGACAGATCCTTCCAAACATCCATACACAACGCAACATCAACTATTAGAAAAATTAAAACCGGCGTGCCACAGGGGAGTATACTTGGCCCAATTCTTTTTAACCTATATACACACGACATACCAAAAACAGAAGCCTCTCTTCTAATGTTTGCAGATGACACAGCTATTCTAATCAAGGAACAGAATCTTGAACTTGGGGTAACCAAACTTCAAGAAGCTACAAATACCATTGTAAAATGGCTCAATAAATGGAATTTAAAAATCAATACAGAAAAGTGCGCAGCAAAAATTTTTACTTTAAGGAGAATCAATAACCCTCCAATTATTCACATAAATCAACACCCAGTCGCTTGGAAAACAAACGAAGAATATGTTAAATATCTGGGTGTACACCTGGATACCAAATTAACGTGGAGAATACACATAATTCGCAAACTCAACGAAGGGTATGCCAGACTCTCTCAACTCTACCCGCTTATCAACAGGAGATCCTCATTAAAAACAGAATGTACCTTATTGCTATACAAATCACTAATTCGGCCTTTAATCCTTTATGCATGCGTTATCTGGGACAACGCATCGCCTACCAATGTACATAAAATGCAGGTTCTTCAAAAGAAAATATTATGAATAGCTGTGAATGCCGAATGGTACGTAACTAATCGACAACTGCACCAAGAACTCGGTCTACTAACAGTGTCAGAGTATATTAAAAAACGAACGATCATCTTTCATCAGAGGCTAGAGCAATCTCCCAGCACTGAACATTATCTACTAGGACGCAGAAACATACATACAAGACTGAAGAGGAAACTACCTCAAGATATGTATTTAGAATAGATTTGTGATGTTAATGTTAAAACTTTTATTACAACACTGTCTTGTGGATCAATTGTAATTGTTGAGCAGACATTTCCATAAATTAAAAAAAAATGCTAACGTACGATAAACAATGTGGCTCAAAGGATATAGATAAAAGTGAAAGAAAATTTGTGTAGGGTGGGGAGCTTAACTAGACAGAGCCCAGTTGTAGTTGTTATAATAATGGTTTAATAAAAATTGGTCAAATAATTGACCGAATGGTGTTTAGTTCTTTATTAAAATTTGCGTCTGATAAAGGAATATTGATCAGTCTGTGTACAAGGCTGTGAAAAGCTGCTAATTTATGCTGTAGTGGATGTAATGATTTATTATGTATTGTTGTATCTATTTGAGAGGGTTTGCGGAATATCTTTAAACTATGTTTATTTGAGATTCGTGAAACGATTAGATCCAGGAAATTTAAACTGTTTTCTTTTAATTCAAGTGTAAATATTATATTTTTGTAGATTGAATTAATATATTCTAGAAATACACCTAGTTCTCTGTTGGTACCGACAAAGCATGCCAAAATGTCGTCCATATATCTATTACCAATATACAAATTGTTTACAATAAATTGTTTACGTGTAGTGCACTGTGGCAGATTGTCGTTTCAATATTGTCCATAGATATTTCAGCGAGTAAGAGGCTTAATGGACTGCCCATTATCAAACCTTCTTTACTATTGTAAAAGGTGTTAAATGAAAAAATGAAACGTAGTTTTGGGACATGCAAACAATTACAATTGACCGAAACTCCAAGAAAAAACAACATGTATAGTACCACTCACTTTTCGTGAATTTTTCGAAACTATAAGACCATTGGCAGGAATATCCCTCTAGCGTCGTAAATGTAAAACTAAGTGGCAATATAAACAAAACAACCTTTCAGTAAACATTTAAAAATACATCTTTAATAATAATATTAGTAACATACTATCCTTATGCCACACAAGTAGATGTGTATATATAATTAAAGGAATACTTAAAGGCAAATATAAAAACGACATTAATCAGATATGCAAATCAATTATTATAGAATGAAATGAAATGAATCATTTTAAATCGCGATAAAATTAGTTTCGTCATTTTTGCTACAATGAAGAGCTATTTCCATATATCTATTTTCTTATAAATTTTAAACGTTAGCGAAGAAAACCTTTACTATTTTCGTTCTTGAAAATCGATACTCCCACAGAATTGTGACTTTGCCTTGAATGATTTAATAAAAGCGATAAGAAACACGAAATAGGAGAAAATCGAACAGTACAATGTTCACTTTATTCGCTTAGGGAATTTTTTCTTTGTAAAAAAATCAAATACATATTTTGAACCGTGTAACTTCTTTGGTCCTTTTAGCGAGTGAGATAAATATTCACTAAATATGTACGTGATCCTGTCATAAATTCTATCCCTTCTATATAAGTGTGTAGTTTATAGAAAAACAAAAGAAGAGGAAACGTTATTATAATTATTACTTAAAAGAGAGGATTATAAAACATATTCGAAATATCCACCCTTTGCTTTGACGTGCTTCTACCGCAACACGCACGCACGCATCGCTTCCAAAGGTATCGAACCTGCTACTTTCATAAATCAATTTTTATGTCCTCGATGTAACGGTGCGATCTAGAGCTGGCCTTCTCTAAAACGTTTCACGTTGTTCGATAGTCCAGCGAAGTGAGATTCGGACTTCCTGAAGGCCAATCTTTAGCAGCGATTAACTCAGGTAAATTGGTCTCCAATCAACGCTGTGTGTATGTAGCCTTGTGGGTTGGCGCTGTATGTTATTAAGCAGTTTTATTACCTTCTCCAAATAATCGCGTTGATAGTTTGTTGCCCGCGTTTTGAGCCCTTGATTTCACAAATGCAACTGGGTAATCCCATCGTACGACACTCCCCACTAAACCATGCCTGAAGAGGGATGCTGACTTCTTATTACTTTCTCAACTTTCTCAGTAGCTTTCCGAGAGCTACGGGCGTAAATGCTGTCATTTTGACGGTTAAATTTCTCTTCAACAGTGAAAATATTTTCATATGTGAAAAGGATTTTCCAGTACCCTCAGTTCGCATATCGCTCAAGTACCACCTTTGATCTCATGGAACATAAAAACATTATTCGAATCAGATCTAAGCTATATTCTTCAACAGTTGTAAAAATACGATCTGAATGTAGTAGCATTCCAAGAGATGAGATGGATGAGTAGAGGATCTCTGAGAAAAGGTAGGTGTCAAATATATTACAGAAAACATGAGAAGAAACACGAATTTGGATGTGGGTTCTTTATAAAAAGAAATTTGTGTTAAGTGTATTAGGTCTTAACCAGCGAGTGAGAGAATCTGCTGTATAAGAATACAGGGAAGACGTTAAAACCTGTTAATGTTCCCTATACAAGCATCAACAGAGAAACAGAAGAGAAGAAAGCAGAAGAGAACAGAAGAGAAGAAAGATTAATTTTATAACCTCTCGAAAACACATTGCATTAGTTTTAGGGCACTTTAATGCCCAAATTCGAAAAGAATTGGAATATATCCCGACAGCAGTCTACATGATAACAATGAGGAAAGGGTAATACAATTCGCTGTCTGCAAAGAATTTAGAACAATGAGTACTTCCCACGCAAAAACCTGATGTACATATAGTAAACCAGGTAGATCATGGCATGATAGATATCTGGTTATATTCAAGTATGCTTGGATCTGTATCACTAATAAAAAAACAGGAACCAAGCCAAAAAAATGCCACATTGACACATTTAACTTAGACGAAAGCGCTAGGAAGGAATACCAACGTAGAATAAAGCAGAAATTAGAAGAGCCCGAGAATCATAGAGTAACAGAGTCAGTGCAATGGGCAACAATAAAATCCGTATTAGAAAAAGTTAGAAACGACACAAATGGAAAAACCACCGAAGTAAATGATACGACAATGAGTGTAAATATGTTGTGGAGAATAAAAATTATACCCAACAGAAGTGCATACTAAAACCTACAACAGCACAAAAAGAGGCAGACCAAAGAGACGATGGCAGAATAATGTAAGAAGAGATGATCAGGACTATTGCACATCAAAAACAGCCACGCGGCTGACAGAGATCGATCTGGTGGAAGATTTATTTAAGAAGTTGAAAATTAATTTCCGCGTTACCTTTCTTCTTTTAGCTAGCTTTTTGTAACAGTTTTTTTTACAAAAGGAAAAAATATACAGAATATTTTACAATCTACTACTGTTTAATTCGCGATAGTGCTTTACATCTAAATTACCATTCACTCGTTTTAATATGTTCTGTTAAAAACCACAAAAACACTTAAACTATTATTAAACGTGCATTTAATAGAAATTCAAAAGGCCCTCTTAAAACAACTTACTGTCCATTTCGACAAAATCACTTCACTATCACGAAAAAAAATTACAGCTTTTATCAAGAATGAACAAAATTCTAAAACAGGTATTTATTTCTCTGTGAAAAACCAAAAATTTCCGAACGCAACGGGTCTGGTGAACGCGCAACTGAAACAAACTGACCTGATGTGATTCAGTCCGCTTATTGAAAGTTTTACGATACGAAGCGCTGCATATTCTATGAAAAGAAACTCGAAAGCGAAATGTCCAAATCACAAATGACCTTTCTAATTAAATTTTCCACTCGAGAAAATGGAGGACATCAAAGTAAACTCGAAAATTATCTTGTTATTTAACTAGCATAATAATTCTATTATACATAAATATATCTTCGATATCTATATCTGAAACAATCGAATGAGATTGAATAGATTCCTACATAAAAATTACTTTATAATTAGAATTATTTTCACATCAACAGAGTATGATAAGCTTTATCATCAAATTTTAAGTGTTTTAAAAGTTGGACTAGTAGCGTCATCTAATACAAAATAAAAGGTTGCCCAATAAGAATGTCAGAACTTTAAAATGAAGCAACACATAACAATAAGAACCAATTCATCAGACGAAGCCGACGGGAACATTCAACGTTATTTCGAGAACATAATGGCATTAAAATATAAATTATCGGATTATCACTTATAGTTATCATTCTATATCATTATCATCCTATATCAAACGTCATCAGCGTCAAACGTCATTTATTTCGCGCCATTTAATATAATAACACTGCACTACAAATTTGTTGAATGTTTCCTTCACTTCATGAGTCAAATCTCACTAATTTTGCTTTAAGAAAAACGTATATGATAAAGAAAAAATTTTAATAGCTCCAGTTTATATTATATACAATAGGTGAAAGTAATTTAATTTAACAGATTAAGAGAAAACGATACAGTTTAACTACATACGCCAACAACATTGAAAGTTCATTTTCTTTTAATAAAAGTTACATTATAAGAATTCAAAACTGATGGTAGAATACTTGGCAGGTTGTTGGGTCTGAAGAGAATCACGTGGTGACTTCATGAGATCGTTTTCTTTTGGATTGCCCCTTGTAAGTGAATTTCGGACAATCCCTACAGACTAACAGTAATTCACAAGAATTGCTTCATTCAACGGCCCTGACATCTTTGTTCTATCGCAGAAATATCTTGATTAAATCTTTCTTACATTTTCATCACTGACAACTTCACAACTAGGAGGGAAAAAGTCTAGGAGGAAGTGGAGAAAGTGCACGTAAGGAACACATTGCATTGATAGTATTTTTGCAGAAGTACTATCACCAAATGAGGGTAGTTACCATCTCATTTGTTAAGCACCGAAAATGTCATAGACCGTTTTTTTTTATTTTTCAACCATTACTACGAGACAAGGGTTCGGAACAGGAGTTGCAACCTATATGTGGTGCTATGGCTTATCCTGGTTCCCTACTTTTATATCAAAATAATGGCGCTAGGCAGTCTTCACAATAGGCATCAGATTGCGTGTCTGTGACGAAAATGTTATTTCACCACAAATGTGCCAAAACTTATTTACGAAATTTACACATTCTCGAGGCATTTTGATTTTAACAAATTTTACATTTCAAAAGCACAACCAAAAAATAAAATTTACAATTGAAAAAGAACAAAATCAAATCATAAATTTTCTGGATCTTTCTATGCCCAAACAAAATAATAAACTAGAATTTAATATCTATACAAAACCCACATACTCAGATATAACAATTACAAAACAATCAATCCACTCCATTACACATAAATATGCAGCATATAAGTCTATGATCCACCGATCTTTCAATTTCGATCTTTTCAACAAATGACAAAAATGCTCTAAGATCACAACAAATAGCTCGCTCTTTGAAGGAACATAATTTGCAAATAGTGTTTAAAACCGCCCAGTCAACAAGTAAATTATTAATTTTTAATGCCAAAGATAAAACATCATAAAATAAAAAATCCGGAGTTTATATGTTAAGTTACGTATGCAGTAGCTGCTATGTAGGGCAAACGGGCCGAAATTTTCAGACCAGATTCAAAGAACACAAATTTGCGTACCTATTATGGCCGATTTAGACCAAGCGAGCGAATGCTCCTTCTATCCGTGCTCTTTCAAATTTGTTTTGTGTAAACACTTATTGAGCATTCTTTTGATACCCCATCTATGTTCGACGGGAATTCTCTAAAATGTTTTAAGAATGCTCGTTAGTTTAATATAAACGCTGCAGAGAGTGCGAAGAGTGGCCTAGAGCGTTATTTCCTGCTCGGACGTGATCGCGGCTTGGTACGGACTCTTCAAAGTGTTCTTGTGTTCTAACGACTTCATTGGTGTAAATATAAATATAATTATGGATTGGATTAACGAAAAGTGTCTACAAATGATACATGTTTACTAAAATTTTAAATGTCTGTGGGATCGGACTTTTAAAAATTATAAAAATAGAAAGCACAAACAAGATGCTTGGTAGAATATCACAACTACAATGGAATGTAGCGTTCAGGAAGTTAAAAAGAAAATAAAATTGCTTTTTGCATCTTACCACTGTAAAAGGCAAAAATTGCTTTGTACAAATACGAGCAGCAAGAGGTTTCAGAGGGGTCAAGATGGTTTGTTGACTTTAATGTCACTCCTAGTCTGTCATATGAAGGAATTGAATCTCTATAATTTGTGTTACTTTTATAAATTTTGTCATTAAACAGAGATAATAAATTATGAAAATCCTCAGATGCCATTCTACAAAATCTTTTACTTGACGATTTTCTTCTTGTTGTTCCATATCTATCATAGTAACTCCCACATTATATGATCTTCTTTTTTGTATTAAATTTGTCACCCCCAACGTCTCTTTCTTCTTTTCTTTTTAAGTAAATGAAACATAACGATAAATGCACCACTTGAAATCACATTATTGCTCTCACTGTCACTTGCTCTCACTGTATTGCGAACCCTAGTATATTGAACTGTTGAAGAGTGAACACTGAGCGTTGGCTTTAATTAAACATCGCTAAAGCATGGGCAAGAATTCTAGTTTTATTGTTCTCATTCTTGTGCGTTAAATATTATTTGGATGTAAATGATCCTCAAGAATTATTGTGTACACCTTTTATCAAGAAAGAACGTTCTTGTTCTTGCTCTAGTTATATGCTCTTTTGGTTTAAATCCTCCCTTAAAGAATCAAAGTTCTAATTTTACGAACCGTTTCATAGATACCTGACATATGTTTCCTGAGATTACAAATTTCAAAATTTTACATACATCGCCAAAAAAAAACAAAAAATTAAACAATTTATAAGCCTTTGAAATTTATAAATATAATAAAGACTAGATAGTTATTAAATTATCAGACAGATCTCCGAAATTCCCCGCTATTTAAAATATTATAACAAATGAACCCCAATAAAAGTGTAATATTAGGTACATAAGTGTAATTCCTTAGTTTTTGATAATGTAACATTGTTTTACGCAACTATAGTAATACAAAGTTAAAAAATTAAAGTGATAGATAACAAAATAAAAAAATTGTTTTATTCGGTTTAAAAATAAACAAATCGCAAAGTAACAAATGAATCAATAACATAAGAATCGGCTATTTTTGAGTCCGAAACATTTACATTGTTGGTCAGTATAATTGGTTGTGCAACGTAACATTTGATTTAATTTATAACAATTTTCTGTAGATTGAAATTTAACTGCTGTGTAAGTATTATCTGAGAAAAAACGCAAATTTTTTTTTTATCTTTTCAGGCAACTGTCGAATCCCATATCGAAAAAACTTGGTTGCTTTCATGTAATATGAAGCGGCAATCAAACTCATAATGTTCTAAGGATCTAGGGATCGGAAAAAATTAAAATTCGAATGGACCAAGTCTGGAGAACACGTTGCACATAAATCGAATTTACTTCCCAGCAATAACTTTCTTTTTCCAAAACCTGAAGAAATGCCTCGTTCCAAAGCATTTGCATTTTTTTTTATTTCAAATAAAACCGATGGTTTACCCTGGTATAGTAAAATAAAATCAAACAAAGATGCAGCGTGGAATTGCATCTTCTTTGAATACTTTACTTTGACATCATGACCCGATCTACGCATAATTGATAAGCGTTGACCGGATTTGGATCAGTTCCCTCATTAAAAGTTCCATAGTCGTGCGTTTAATATATCAAATAACTATCGATTTAAATATAAAAAAGAGGATTTTTTATAAGAAAGGAAGGAGAAAAATAGATTCAGAACGAAAATGTTGTAATACAGAAATGAAGAGAAAACCCTTCTAGAAGAACCTACTGCAGAAATGCGAAATCCGTGGAAGCAAAACTGAAAAAAATTCACACACTCTTTAGATTTCCAGCAAGTCTATGATAGACCAGGTAAAAATCTTGTAATAGGTGTTTCGGTTAATAAAGTCGATTTTGCTAACAGATATTATTATTAATACATTTGTTGGTATAGACTGATGGCCTCTATGGCGTTGAAGAGGGTGAACACAACGCGATCAAAAGCAACAGCCAAAAAAGTTTGAAGATGCAGATTTGCAAGCATTATTAGACGATGACTCAACTCATACATTGAAACAATTGACAGAAGCATTGAATGTTGCCCAATCGACCATTTCAGAACGTCTACACGCATTGGGAAAGATTCAGAAGGAAGGAAAATGGATTCCGTATGAATTGAAGGAAAGAGACATGGAAAATAGAAAACCACATGAAAAATTTTGCTTGTCAGAATGAAAAGAAAAGAATTTTTTGCTTTGAGTTATGACAGGTGATAAAAAGTGGATCTATTTTGACAACAAAAAGCGCAATAAATCATGGGCAAACCCAGGTCAGCCTTCAACATCACAACCAGTGCGCAATAAACATTGAAAGAAGACTTTGCTGTGTATTTGGTTGGATAGTAGGGGAGCTGTGTATTACGAACTACTGAAGCCTGGTGAAAAGATTACTGGCGATGGATATTGACAACAAAACACGACCAAAATTTGCCCAAAGGCACGATAAAGCATGACATAACAATGCTCGGCCCCATGTTGCAAAATGTGTAAAAAACTCGGGAGCTATATTGCTTTTGATTTTCATTAAACTTTCCTCCATATCCTGCAACAATGGTAATTCTACTAGTGGCTAGTAGCTAGTGGCTAGTAGCTAGTGGCTATTAGCTAGTGGCTAGTAGCTAGCGGCTAGTAGCTAGTGGCTTCTATAAACTATGGCTTACCATTTTGATCTTCTCTGGTGATTTCGTTTAACAGCGGCGGGTTTAAATATGTATGTAAATAAATAAGCAAAGATTAATATGTAAAAATTTCCACTATATTTAAAATTGTATGTATAACAATTGTTGCGACACACAGTACCTTTTTCAAATACAAACTATGCTAAACTAGTTTAATCCAAACGAATTAATATTTACCTATTTATTTAAAATGAATTTCCATCAAGTATCTGCTATCTCTGCAATTGTTTCTTCATCGGAGCGATATTTTTTATCAAGCGAGCATTTTTTGAGGTCTGAGAACAGAAAATAGTCGCTGGTGGCTAGATCTGGAGAATACGATGGATGAGGAAGCAATTTGAAGTGCACTTCATGCAATTTAGCAAGCGTTGTCCAACTTCCAACGCACTAATAACGCTATATAATATTCGCTATGCTATTGATGGTTTTATCTTTTTCGAGAAAATCGATGAACAATATCCGATGAGCATCC
Source organism: Cosmopolites sordidus (assembly GCA_031761425.1). Taxonomy (NCBI): domain Eukaryota; kingdom Metazoa; phylum Arthropoda; class Insecta; order Coleoptera; family Curculionidae; genus Cosmopolites; species Cosmopolites sordidus. The sequence continues at coordinate 41,204 of JARFXV010000810.1, forward strand.
CAAAATACAGAGGCCGTAATCTTGCCTAACAGTGGTTGTATTTTTGGTCACGTTGGACGGCTTCCACCGGCTACTGCCCACTCAACTGACTACCGATTTGATCCGGGGTGTAGTAATGGAGCCATGTTTTATTCATTGTCACATACCGCATGAAATATTTTTTTTATTTCGCTTAAACAACTCCAAACTGCTCAGGATCATCAATATGTTGTTGTTTTTGGTTGGCTGTGAGCAAACGCGGTACCAATTTACGATAACAATTTCCTTCGATAACAATTTACGCATTCCCAAAAGATCAAGGTGTAAACACTTCTTTTCCATATCTTCATGACATCAGCTTTGCGAATGTTTCTGATACTGTTTGGAGTAACCACCTCATTTGGACGCCCAGAGCGTTTAGCATCATCGGTGCTTGTACGGACACGTTTGATTTCAGCATATCAGTCAATTATGGTTAATTTCCTGGATCAGAGTCCGGATAATGTTTATCCAGAGACCGGGACTATATTGGCCGATGCGCTAGTTGATATTTTCCCAACTGCGTCCTTAACACTGCAGTACTCGCGCCTTATCTAATAGATACAAGCCTCAGTCGATCCGATTAATTTTTGGACCATTCTTTTCCGACGGCGGCCTCTCCAGAATATCTTATCTGACAATGTTATATGTTATATCTATCTGACAATGTTAGCTTGTTGGGTACCTTTGTATATTTTGTATTTAGTACTCAGCGTTATTTTTTTTCTTCAGGCAAAATGGCCAACAAGAAGTTTTACAATCTGGAATGTAAAAAGAACATTGAAGAAATACATAAACTTTTATTTGACGAATGGAGTGACGACGTTCATTCACATGAACATCAAAATCAAAATCCTGAATCCATCGATTATGATGTCGAAGAGGAATATGACACAGATTAATCTGAGAGAGTAGAAGAAAGGCAGGAAAATTCCGAATCTGAACAAAGTGATGTCGACTACACTAGTGCAGAAGAAGCCGAAGAAAACTTTTATATAGTTACAAGAAAAAGTAAATAAAACCGTAGAATGGTTTTCTTGAAAGAAAGTCGCATTTCCTTCCAGAAAAAGAACTGCTAAGCAAAATTTAATTAAGAAACTTCCTACTACAAATATTTTGGAATGCTGGCAGTGTCTCATTAGTGAATATATGTTAGACTTAGTAGTGAAATTTAAAAATCAATATATTGACAATGTAAAGGAAAAATCGCATCAGGGATACATCACATGCCGACAAAGTCGAAATTAAAACCTTCTTGGGACTTTTATACATAGCCGGGTAGAAGGTGGAAGATTAAATTTAAAATATTTCTGGGAGATTGATGGATTTGGTGTTGAAATATTCTGTATAACAATAAATCTGAACAGATTCAGATTTGTGTTCCAATCAATCAGATTTGATAACAGAGAAACATGGGTTGAAAGAAAAAAATATGACCGCTTAGCACCCATACGAGAAATTTTTGAAAGTTTGTTGTAAATTGTCAATCTTCATACTCAGTTGGTGAGAATGTCACACTAGATGAAAAATTTGAAGTTTTTGGAGGAAGATGTTCCTTTATCCAATATATTTCATCAAAACCCGCAAAATATGGAATAAAAATGTTTTCTCTTGTCGATTTATACGTGTAACATGGAGATTTATGCCATAAAGTAGCCCGAGAGTGCTTATCAGTTACGCAAGAAAAGTTTAGACGTGATTAAGCGTATGATCACTCTCTTACTTAATTCAGGTCGCAACATTAGGCCGACAATTGATTTAGTGACGTTTCGCTTCTAGAGGCACTAACAAATCATAGTTTATCATTCGTTGGAACTTTAAAGAAGAACAAGTGGCAAATTCCTATGCCACTAAAAGATATAAAAAACCGAGAAATATTTTCCAGTGAGTTTGCATACAGGAAAGAAGAAATACTTAAGGAATTAGAGCAATAAAAAAAATCTGTTAGCGATTTCCAGCATACATCATGACTGTGTTATAGATGAAGAAACTAGAATAAAGAAAAAGCCGGAAATAATCACTTATTATAATAAAACCAAAGCAGGAGTCGACATTGTTAATAAAATGTGTTCTGCTTACAATGTAGCTAGAAATACCCGGCGATGGCCGATGGTGATTTATTTTTTCAATGTTAAATGTTGCCGGTATAAATGCCCAGGTAATAAATCTGGTTAAAGGAAATGATCCACCACCTAGTAGAATATTTTTGAAAATTCTTGGGAGACAACTTCGTCAAGAGCATATCATACGAGGATCAACTAAACCTTCTTTGCCTATGACAATGTATTTGCGTTTAAAAGAGTTACTGTCAAAAACAAGTACGCCAGATATGAAAAACGATAATAACGGTGCAAGAACAAGTCAGGAGAACAATTCTCAAAAGCGTTGTAAACCTTGCCAAATGAAGAAAAAAAACGCACCTAACAAAATACAATTGTAAATCTCTGTTTGCAACATCCGCACTATCCGCTTTCGTGTGTTCAAAAGGATGTATGCAAAGAAACCTAAATGTTGAAGATCAAACAGATACTGAAAAATAAATATATATAATACGTACAAAAATGTTGTCATTTTACTTTATTTTTAGAGAATTCTCACGACACAAATGGTGTGTTTTCTAGAGTTATCATTGTGTATCTGCGGGATACACGGCGAGCATCCATGTTTGAATCTGAGCGAGAATAGCGCAGTGTTAATCAAAGTTTCTCAATGGTGAAAGCTTTTAACTGCCTTAATGATTTAGTAAAATTTTATTGTTTCCTGTTTGTCATATGCTTTTGGTATTCCTCTTTTCTCCTAAGTAATGTCTGAATGATTGTGGCGTGTTCATATATTTTTTTCCTTTATTTGGGTTTTTCGCCACTATCTATTTTCTCCTACATACACGTTTGGCCTCTCTTTTTGTTATCGTGAATCTTTGTGTGCGTTTCTGTAGGGCAGAATTTCGATTCTCGACCGAATTTTTGCATTTGTAGTCGTACTATTCTCTTCTTTACGTTTTTTACAAATTTCTCATATTGGCAGATAATTTAACACTTCATCAGTTGGACCATTGTCCGCGTCTGCAAGCAGCAGTAGGGACCACCAGAGTGCATTGATACAAAATTTAAATGTTTAAAGAAACTAATTTTCTAAACAATCACTTTTATTTGTAAACAAAATTTGTGTACAAATAAAAGTGATAGATAACAAAGTAAAAAATTGTTTTATTCCTTTTTTTAAAAAATGAACTATCACAAAGTAACGGACAAATCAATCAATAAACAATTTTTTTTTCAATGTTGCATTATCTCGCAAGTGGTCTATTTTGAATAGATCTCTCATCAGTCGCATTTCCCTTAGCACAGTCTGAATAATGTTTTTATGCCGTCATTTTCGCATAAATAAAAATGGGCATGACAATATAAGCACTAATTTTTTACGATGCTTTTTTTCCAATAATTATTACTATACACACTTTTATTATTTTAATTGTTAATGAAATAACCTCAATTAGGAGACGATTTGCTTCATAGAAGTTATTTTAATGGTTATTCCTGTGTACTGTTAAAACAACCATAACTGATCTACGTTTGGAAAACTTGTAGATTTATTCGTACATCATAATACGATGTAATAATTACGGAATTATCTGCAATTCTGATTGCTAATATTGTTGAATTTGCAATTTAATATGCATTGTTTTTTTAATGTATCGTGGAATATCTAATTAAATGTAAATGCATAATAATATCTAATAAACTACAAAAAATAACAGTCGTAGTAACCGATATTTCGTTGAAACCCCAGGGTCAAAATGGTGTACTAATGGTTTTTATTTTAGCATTTTCATTTAAGAAAGTACGACCGAATCTATGGGAAAAACGAGTTTCCAAGTCTAAGACTTGAAATTCGATAATTATGACAAATGATATGTAATTGAATTATGCTCAAAATTTGAAAATTATTATCAAAAAAGTACCTAGATTCGATCAATAAAACACAAAATGTTTATTATTTATCCAAATTTATTGTATCGCCTTCAAAGTACGCCCCTTCCAAAATAATACATTTATGCTAACGAATAATCCAATTGTCAAAACAATTTTTAAACGCATTTTTCGGAATCGACTTCAGTTCGCGTAGCGAATTCTCTTGTATGTCTTCTATCAAATGAAAACGGGTGCCTCGAAATAGTAATTTGAGCTTTAGATGGAGAAAGAAGTCGGCCGCAGCCATATCAGGTAAATATGGTAGTTGTTCGATGGTACTTGTTGAGTTTTTGGGCAGAAATTCGTTCACAATGATTGCCTTGTGAGATTGTGAGTTGTCATGATGCAAAATCCATGAGTCTTCTTTCCACAAATTTGGCCTTTTGCGACATATTTGCTTTCTCTATTCTATATTTACCGTCTGGCCTTCTGGCAATAATTCCGAGTGCACAATAATCAAAGAAAACAGTCAATATCGCCTTAACTTCTGATCGACTTTGACGTGGTTTTTTCGGTTTCGGTTCAGTTGGAAGGCACTATTCCGAAGCTTGTTGACTGGTTTGCATATCAAACTGGCATATCCATCCATGTCTAATCACCAGTTACAATGCGTTTTATGGATGTGGGGTCGGAATTGACTTGTTCTAGCATGTCTTCAGTGACCTTTACGCGATTGAGTTTTTCGGCACTACTCGAGCGGCAACGCGTTTCATGCCCAAGCAATCGCTTAAAATGGTACGAATTGATTCGTGAGACATAGAAAGATCAGCGGCTATCTCTCTCAAACTTAAATTGAGAATCATTTCAGCGATGTTAACTTCAGTTTGAAGACTTTGATGGTCGACCAGGGCGAAGCAAATCTTCCACCACATGCAACGTACTACTCATATGCACTGTACCACTCATATGTACGTGTTTTTGATAAAGTCGATTCACCGTAAGCCTTCTGCACCATTTTCAGCGACTCGACACACGAAATTCCATTTGCAATGCAAAATTTAAGACAAATTCTTTGTTCGATATTTTTATTCATTGTAAAAATCGCAAAATACACTTGAGGTTAACTGACAAAATCGAGCACTGTAAACAAATCCCTTTAAGCGGGCTTTTCAAATGATTTCAATTCCCGGTACTTTTTTTGACAGAATGTATATATAAAAATTCAGCCCCCGTATCTGTGTGCTCGCAAAACTCGCAAAACTCGCAAAGTAGTCGATCGATTGACTTGAACCATCCATGTCTAATCACTTGAACCATCCACTCTAATCATTGATTGACCATCCATGTCTAATCACCAGTTACAATGCGTTTTATGAATGTGGGGTCGGAATTGACTCGTTCTAGCATGTCTTCAGTGACCTTTACGCGATTGAGTTTCTGAAGAAAATTCAAGTTTTTCGGCAGTACTCGAGCGGCAACGCGTTTCATGCCCAAGCAATCGCTTAAAATGGTACGAATTGATTCGTGAGACATAGAAAGATCAGCGGCTATCTCTCTCAAACTTAAATGGAGAGTCATTTTAGCGATGTTAACTTCAGTTTGAAGACTTTGATGGTCGACCAGGGCGAAGCAAATCTTCCACCACATGCAACGTACTACTCATATGCACTGTACCACTCATATGTACGTGTTTTTGATAAAGTCGATTCACCGTAAGTCTTCTGCACCATTTTCAGCGACTCGACACACGAAATTCCATTTGCAATGCAAAATTTAAGACAAATTCTTTGTTCGATATTTTTATTCATTATAAAAATCGCAAAATACACTTGAGGTTAACTGACAAAATCAAGCACTGTAAACAAATCCCTTTAAGCGGGCTTTTCAAATGATTTCAATTCCCGGTACTTTTTTTGACAGAATGTATATATAAAAATTCAGCCCCCGTATCTGTGTGCTCGTAAAACTCGCAAAGTAGTCGATCGATTGACTTGAAATTTTGACATAACGTTGCATTTCAATACGGGTGTGTTCAGTTCGGCGTTTTCAACTACCGTTTGCGTTTTCATACTACCTTTTCGTTTCAGATCAGACTGAGCCACAGCAAAGCGTGGCCGGGCCTAGCTAATAGAATATAAAACATCACATGATAAAGTCTAATATTTGCAGAATGTTATTACATATAAATAAAAGGGTGTCCCCTTTATTCATATGTAATATATATAATATATAATTATTTAAATAAATTAAATCAAACTTTTTTTTCAACTTTCGATTATTAATAACCGAACACTCGACTAAAAGTCTGGCAACGTCGTGCAACCACCTGAGAAAAAAATGAGATAGAGTTATAGCTAAAAAGAGAGATTACTATGTATGACATTTCATAATTTGATATTAAAAAACTTAATTTTCTTACAGAATTTACCTTTTTGTCTTGAATGCATATTTTTTTGAATATAAATGTTTTATCTTGTAGGTCAAAATTGTATACATACATTGTACACATATATACAATATATACGGATATAAATATATACGTAAATACCAGCTATACATTTTTTTCCACCTGTCTGGCAGTTTGTGGATGCCACGCCAAAAAAACTATTGATCTTTTGAGGCAAACTAGTCATCGAATTATTTTCGTACATTTTCGTAAGAAGTAAAGCGCTGCTCAGCAAGTGCCTGTCTCATCGATGCAAATACGCAATAATCGGACGGAAACAAGTCTGATAAGTAAGTCGCATGCGAAAATATTTCCCAACTAAACGCCTCAATCGTTGCCTTGACCAGTTTTACTGTGTGCGATGTTGCATTATCATAAAGCAAAATCACTTTGTGTTTTTCACGCAAAGCTTGATTCAAATCGATCATTTGTTGTCGGTAGCGTTTAGTATTAACTGTTTCGCCAGGTTTTAGCAGCTCATAATAGATCACACCCTTCTCATCCCAGCATTCACAAAAATTGTTTTCCATCCATAGAGATTTGGCCTGGTAATCGCTGTAGATGGTTCGCCTGGAGCTACCCATGATCTTTTCCGCTTAAGATTCTTAAAATATATCCACTTTTCATCGCCAGTCACAATTCGATGGAGAAACGACTTTCTTTTGTACATGGCGAACAGTATTTCGCAAGCAAATAGTTTTTCTCAGTTGATCTCGATCTTTTCCATGGCTTTCAAACATATAGAGACGGCTTCTCGTGTCACATTTATTTGATCCGCGAGTTGTTGTTGATTTTAATAAGATAATATATAAAAAGGTATTCCAATCCTGCAAAGAGCGATGGGAAATATGTCAAACGGTGGCGCCATTACAAGCGTATCCAAGGCATCAATTTATGTTTTTATTGTTTTTTAATTTGAAAAAGCGTGCACTAACTCTAATTATATAATTTATTCAGAAAATATAAAAAATACAATGACATTAAAAAATCAATATACTAGTAAAAAAAACAATAAATTGGATATATTCATTTTTCGTAGTATATTCATTATTCAAGTTCGTATGTATGCACTTTGAGAGCTGTAAACGATATTCTTAACTAAAGATATAACAGTACAACCGGGTAATCAGAATATCGTCGTTTACAGCTCTGGAAGTGCATACATGCGTACTTCAACTAATACCGCTTGGAAATGAATATATTCAATTTATTGGTTTTTTTTTGACAAGTATATTGATTCTTTAATCTTACTGTCTTTTTTATATTTTTTGAATAAATTATTATATTATAATTATAATATAAATTATAATAATTATAATTATTACAGGATTTTTCAATTAAAAAACAAATGTGTATGATTAATGACGTACATTTATTTTTTAATTTAATAATTATTTAACACTGGAAATTGAAAAAATAACTTACAACTTAATAATTATCAGAAATTAATAACAGAATAATTTTAATAGAATTTTTGAACAAAAAAAAATATAGCAATAGTGAGGACTTGAACCCCAAACTGTTAAGTCGGCACGCCATAAAAAGTTTAAATTGATGCCTTAGATACACGCGAGATGGCGCCACCGTTTAACACATTTTCCATCGTCCCTTGTAGGATTGGAATACCTTCTTATATATCGTCTTAGCATTTAACCGTCATCCTCATTCAAACAATGTTTGCAATTCGCTGTCTTCATTTTTTTTCGGTGGTCTTCCATGTTCTTCGTTCTCATGTCAAAATCGCCACTTTTGATTTTTTTATACCACTCAGAGCACTGTGATTTACCAAGAACATGCACACCGTAAACTTCGGTAAACATTCGATGCGATTCTACAGCAGTTTTCTTCAAATGCTAACCAAATTCCGGTTTAATATTAGGAGACTTGGTCTTGCGAAATCGCCTAGACTAAATTTTCAATCGAATATTATTATTTTCATCGCAATCTCGTGCCAGCTGCTACTCTAATTTTCCAGGAATTGTTTCATTGCCCTTTTCGCATGACGCACGACCATTCTGTATGTATCATTATTTAAAGGGAGTTGATTATTAGAGAGGATCTTGCCAATTTCCTGAGTTTAATTACCTAGTTATATGTACATGTCCTAATTTTAAAATCTATAGACGTCCACAGACCAAATTTTGTTAAAAGTAAGCGAAAAATATTAATTCTTTTAGGAAAGATTACGTGGTTCAAAAATAAGAGTACCATAATTCTTATTACAAATCATAAAAATACCAAAAAGCAAGTACGCGAAGCGGAAAAGATAAATCAAATTTATAGTTGAAAAAATAACTTTATTTTTCCATATATTCCCCCTTAAGTTCAATAAATGTTTTCCTTAACTAACTTTTCTAATTTAACATGCAAAATGATATGAAATCTCTGTCAGGTTACCTTCTGTAAACAAGTATTCATATAACTATCGAATTCAGTCATTTATAATCCACATTGTAAAAATATTTTTTTATTTCCCGAAATAATTCGCATACTCTTTACAATGGATTTTTCAAAAATATATCACAGCAAATATATTGAAAGGTGATTATAATTAATAGTAAAATTTCTGAAAATTAAATATCTAATTTATTATCGTAATGTACATTTCAATCTAAATCCTACCTCCTTTTCTACCACCAAGAACATTTGTTCCCAATAGATCATCAGAAAAGCTTCCCAACAGTTAAACTGTTATCGCAAGCTTGTTTGCTTGCTTTATTTAACTCAATTAAAATGATATTGGGAGATTTATAATTTTTTCAAAGCAAATATTTTAATACTTTTAGAAATGCAGTGGTGGCCAATAAGATAAGAGTGACGGAACCTTATTAATATATCTTATTATAAAAAAAGCTCAAAAAAGATCATTTAAAATACACACATGGTATTAGTTTGAATATAAATAATTAATTTATTCATAATTATACATTGCTGAGATATTTTTTAGTAAAAATTACGTGGTCAAAAATAACAGTACCATAATTATTATTACAAATCGTAAATAAACCAAAAGGTGTAATTCTCTAAAACTGTTTAGTCTATACGAGGCTAACTGAAAAGTACGCGGAGCTGAAGAGATAAAGCAAGTTTATAGTTGAAAAAATGGCTTTATTTTTCCGTATATTCCCCTTAAGTTCAATAAATGTTTTCCTTAACTAACGTTTGTAATTTAACAAGCAAAATGATATGAAATCGCTGTCAGGTTACCTTCTGTAAACAAGTATTCATATAACTATCGAATTCAGTCATTTATAATCCACATTGTAAAAATATTTTTTTATTTCCGGAAATAGTTCTCAAACTCTTTACAATGGATTTTTCAAAAATATATCACAGCAAATATATTGAAAGGTGATTATAATTAATAGTAAAATTTCTGAAAATTAAATATCTAATTTATTATCGTACTGTACATTTCAATCTAAATCCTACCTCCTTTTCTACCACCAAGAACATTTGTTCCCAATAGATCATCAGAAAAGCTTCCCAACAGTTAAACTGTTATCGCAAGCTTGTTTGCTTGCTTTATTTAACTCAATTAAAATGATATTGGGAGATTTATAATTTTTTCAAAGCAAATATTTTAATACTTTTAGAAATGCAGTGGTGGCCAATAAGATAAGAGTGACGGAACCTTATTAATATATCTTATTATAAAAAAAGCTCAAAAAAGATCATTTAAAATACACACATGGTATTAGTTTGAATATAAATAATTAATTTATTCATAATTATACATTGATGAGATATTTTTTAGTAAAAATTACGTGGTCAAAAATAACAGTACCATAATTATTATTACAAATCTTAAATAAACCAAAAGGTGTAATTCTCTAAAACTGTTTAGTCTATACGAGGCTAACTGAAAAGTACGCGGAGCTGAAGAGATAAAGCAAGTTTATAGTTGAAAAAATGACTTTATTTTTCCGTATATTCCCCTTAAGTTCAATAAATGTTTTCCTTAACTAACTTTTGTAATTTAACAAGCAAAATGATATGAAATCGCTGTCAGGTTACCTTCTGTAAACAAGTATTCATATAACTATCGAATTCAGTCATTTATAATCCACATTGTAAAAATATTTTTTTATTTCCGGAAATAGTTCTCAAACTCTTTGCAATGGATTTTTTAGAAATATATCACAGCAAATATATTGAAAGGTGATTATAATTAATAGTAAAATTTCTGAATATTAAATATCTAATTTATTATCGTAATGTACATCTCAATCTAAATCCTACGTCCTTTTCTACCACCAAGAACATTTGTTCCCGATAGATCATCAGAAAAGCTTCCCAACAGTTAAACTGTTATCGCAAGCTTGTTTGCTTGCTTTATTTAACTCAATTAAAATGATATTGGGAGATTTATAATTTTTTCAAAGCAAATATTTTAATACTTTTAGAAATGCAGTGGTGGCCAATAAGATAAGAGTGACGGAACCTTATTAATATATCTTATTATAAAAAAAGCTCAAAAAAGATCATTTAAAATACACACATGGTATTAGTTTGAATATAAATAATTAATTTATTCATAATTATACACTGATGAGATATTTTTTAGTAAAAATTACGTGGTCAAAAATAACAGTACCATAATTATTATTACAAATCGTAAATAAACCAAAAGGTGTAATTCTCTAAAACTGTTTAGTCTATACGAGGCTAATTGAAAAGTACACGGAGCTGAAGAGATAAAGCAAGTTTATAGTTGAAAAAATGACTTTATTTTTCCGTATATTCCCCTTAAGTTCAATAAATGTTTTCCTTAACTAACTTTTGTAATTTAACAAGCAAAATGATATGAAATCGCTGTCAGGTTACCTTCTGTAAACAAGTATTCATATAACTATCGAATTCAGTCATTTATAATCCACATTGTAAAAATATTTTTTTATTTCCGGAAATAGTTCGCAAACTCTTTACAATTGATTTTTCAAAAATATATCACAGCAAATATATTGAAAGGTGATTATAATTAATAGTAAAATTTTTGAAAATTTAATATCTAATTTATTATCGTAATGTACATTTCAATCTAAATCCTACGTCCTTTTCTATCAGCAAAAACATTTGTTCCCGATAGGTCATCAGAAAAGTTTCCCAACAGTTAAATTGTTATCGCAAGCTTACTTGCTTGCTTTATTTAACTCAATTAAAATGATATTGGGAGATTTATAATTTTTTCAAAGCAAAGATTTTAATACTTTTGGAAATGCTATGATGGCCAATAAGATAACAGTGGCGGAACCTTATTAACATATCTTATTATAAAAAAATGTAAGACAATATTAATTTCTCAGAATTAATTACCGATCATTTAAAATACACACATGGTATTAGTCTGAATATAAATAATTAATTTATTCATAATTATACATTAATGAGATATTTTTTAGTAAAAATTACGTGGTCAAAAAATAAGAGTACCATAATTCTTATTATAAATCATAAATAAATCAAAAGGTGTAATTCTCTAAAACTGTTTTGTCTATACGAGGCTAATAGAAAAGTACGCGGAGCTGAAGAGATAAAACAAGTTTATAGTTGAAAAAACTACTTTATTTTGCCGTATATTCCCCCTTAAGTTCAATAAATGTTTTTCTTAACTAACTTTTCTAATTTAACAAGCAAAATGATATGAAATCTCTGTCAGGTTACCTTCTGTAAACAAGTATTCATATAGCTATCGAATTCAGTCATTTATAATCCACATTGTAAAAATATTTTTTTATATCCGGAAATAGTTCGCAAACTCTTTACAATGGATTTTTTTTAAATATATCACAGCAAATATATTGAAAGGTGATTGTAATTAATTGCAAAATTTCTGAAGATTAAATATCTAATTTATTTTCGTAATGTACATTTCAATCTAAATACTACGTCCTTTTCTATCACCAAATATATTTTTTTCCGATAGAAGGTCATCAGAAGGTTTCGCAACAGTTAAATTGTTATCATAAGCTTGATTGCTTTTTTAACTTAATTAAAATAATAATATTGGAAGATTTATAATTTTTTCAAAGCAAATATTTCAATAATTTTGAAAATACAGTAGTGGCCAATAAAATAAAAGTGGCGGAGCCTATTAATATATTTTATTTAAAAAATCTAAGACAATAATAATTTCCCAGAATGCATTAAAGCATTAAAATGCATACATGGTATTAGTCTGAATATAAACAATTAATTTATTTATAATAATACGTAGATGAGATATTTTTTAATAAAAAGCACGTGGTCAAAAAAAATAAGAGTAACCATAATTCTTATCACAAATCATAAAAACACCAAAAGATGTGATTTTCTAAAAATCTTTGGTCTATACTAGGCTAATTGTGAAGTTCCCGGGGTAGAACTGATAAAACAGGTTTATAGTTGAAAAAATTACTTTATTTTTCCGTAGAGAGCTCAATAAATGTTTTCCTTAACTAACTTTTTTAACTTAACAAGCAAAATGAAATGAAATCTGAAATGAATTCTTATAACTAACGAATTCAGTCATTTATAACACTGGAAAACAATTTCAAAAATAATTTCTGTTGAGTTCGACATTTAAGCTGCTTTATACGTAAATTGGCATGCTAATTCCAAAACTTCATTTAGTTTCACGTAGTATCACGTCAAGTTTTTTCTCTACAGTTGTTGCGCATCCAACTAAGCTTGGGGAATCACAGAAGTCACTACTGCTCTCCTACCGGCGAACCTTCTTCGACCTAGGAGTGGGGGCGTGAGTGACGTTGCGTCATCCAAAACTAGTTCGGTCAGTTACGCATGAGATCTGCGTATCTGCGATCAACATCTGTGTTGACCTTAAAATGGTCGGTTTCCTTCTTGGCCAGCAACGCGGGTATACCAAGTATCCCTGTTTTTTGTGCATGTGGGACAGCAGAGCTCGTGAGAAGCATTGGGTGCAATCGAACTGGCCGCCCAGATCTGACCTAAAACCTGGTGATCCAAACATCTTAAATCAGCCAGTTGTCGACAGAAAAAACTTTGTATTTCCGCATTTGCATATAAAATTAGGTCTCATGAAGCAATTTGTTAAGGCTTTGTTAATTGAAGGAGACTGCTTTAAGTATATCATTTCGGCATTCCCTATCCTGTCATATGAAAAGATAAAGGCTGGTGTGTTTGATGGTCCACAGATTCGGCAACTCGTTAAAGATGGAAATGTCACTGAAACAATTACCAAACTTGAAAGGAATGCTTGGTTGGCTTTTAAAAATATTGTTAAAGATTTTCTTGGAAATACACGAGCCCCGAATTACATCGAAATTGTTCAACAACTCTTGGAGAGCTTTAAAAAGCTTGGTTGCAACATGAGCATCAAACTGCATTTCTTACATAGTCATCTTGCTAACTTCCCAGAAAATCTTGGTGCTGTTAGTGATGAACAGGGCAAGCGATTCCACCAAGATCTAAAGGTTATGGAAGCGCGGTATCAAGGTAGATGGGATGTCAGTATGATGGCTGACTACTGTTGGAGCATCAAGCGAGAATGTCCACAAACTGAACACTCCAGGAAAAGCTATAAGAAGAAATGTTTACCATAATATATTTTATTTATTTTTTGTATAAACACAATTTAAGTTTGAATAATATGTTAACCTCTGTATGAATATAATATTCTAATGTATTTGGTCAGATCTCACCTTATTTCCTTTCCTATGTACACTTTTAAGGTAAAATGAGGGGTATGCTGTAGCTTAAGAACTTGACGTGATAGAGAAAAACTGTGAATATTTTTTAATTCAGAGATGAAAAATTAGTCAAAAACAAGTCACAGATCCAAGTCAACAAAATTGCTGTTCCCCAGTGTAATCAACGTTGTAAAAATATTTTTTATTTCCGGAAATAGTTTGCAAGCTCTCTATTGAAAGGTGATTTTAATTAATAACAACATTTCTGAAGATTAAATATCTAATTTATTATCATAATGTACATTTCAATCTAAATGCGTTATCCTTTTCTATCACCAAATTTTTTTTTTATGATAGAAGGTCACCAGAAAGGTTTCCCAACAGTTAAATTGTTATAACAAGTTTGCTTGCTTTTTTTAACTTAACTATAATAATAGTGCAAGAATTACAAATTTTTCAAAACAAAGATTTTAATACTTTTAAAAATACAGTGGTGGCCAATAAAATAAGAGTAGTGGAGTAAGAGTAGTGGAGTAAGTAAAGAGTAGTGGAGCCTCATTAATATATTTTATTAAAAAAAATCTAAGACGAAGTCTTAATTTCTCTTACAGAGCATTTAAAATGCATACGTAATATTAGTCTGAATATAATACCATAATTCTTATTACAAAACATAAAAAAACCAAAAGGTGTAATTCTCTAAAACTGTTTAGTCTCTACGAGGCTAATTGAAAAGTTCGTGGAGCGGAAATCATAATACAAGTTTATAGTTGAAAAAATGACTTTATTCTTCCGTATATTCTTCCTAAAGCTCAATATTTTTTCCAGCGGTTTTCCAATTCATTTATTCCATCTAAGAAGTGATTTTCTAGAAGTCCTTCAAAATACTCATCTACGGCTGCTATAACTTCTTCATTTGATGGAAAACGCTTGCCACGTAGGAATTTTTTGAGGTTTGGGAACAGATGAAATTCATAGAGGGCCAGATCTGGTGAATATGATGGATCCTCCAACAATTCGTAGTGAAACTCCTTCAACTGGGCCATTGCAAGAACACTTCTGTGAGCCGATGCATTATCCTGATGAAAAATGATTTTTTTCTTCGCTAAACCAGGTCTTTTCACACGAATTTTTGCGGTTTACCGGTTTGAAGGTATTGGTAAGGTAATATGAAATTACCAAAATGCCTTTTTCATCCCAAAAAATTGATGCCATAACCTTTTTGGTCGATTTTAACCACTTTGGCTGCTTCGGAGCTGAACAGCCTGGCTCAGTCGACTCTGCGGTTTGTTGTTGCAGTTCAGGATCATAGTGGTATACCCAAGTCTCATCCATAGTTACGAAATGACATTTAAAATCTATTTTATTCTTTCCAAAAAGCTCCAAATGTTGGTTAGAAAATTTTGCAATATGCGGCACTCATCTTGCAAATAGCTTTCTAAAGCCCAATTCATTCATGTTCATGGCCTTAACAATTTCATTCAAAGTCAATTGTCTGTCATCCATAACCATAAATAGATTTAATTATTTGTACCAGTAGTTGCCCTTATTAGACGTCCAGAACAGGATCATCATCGAAGTTTGACGACCACGTTGAAACTCACCTGCTCACGTTTTTGAACGAGCAGACTCCTCTAATACATTTACCATTTCAATATGAATTTTCATTGTCTTTAAACTTTATTTACAAAGAATTTAATATCTGCACGATTTTCAATATTTTCCAATTTAAAAAATAGCACTGATACGTTTACTTTAAGCTGCTGTTTCTATACGAATGAGCTGACAGATCGACTTGAAAATTCACATATGTTCATATAAAGGCTGAAACATCAAAATGCAGTAGATTATATAGTTCTTTTACTGCTCTGTGGGTGTCACTCCACGAACTTTTCGATTAGCCTAGTATAATTCCGAAGCTTAGTACTGTGGCATGGCCCTTATTCTTAATTACTGATTGACATCTTCTTGGCATGGAGTCGATTAGATGTCGACATGCTTCTATAGATATCACGGGCGTAGCCAGGATTTAGTTTTGGGGGGGTTTAGTTTGAAGTAAATAAAACAACAAAAATATACTTACATGAAATCAAATGACAAGAGATGGCGTTACTGTGCGCAACGTCCACTAGTTCGGATATATATTCAATTCAAATGTAATAATTTAACTCTCTTCACTGGGAGGGGGGAGGGGGGGGTTCAACCCCCCCTCTATGCATGCGTTCTATACTATATTCTATACTATAACCTTCCGAATATAATGGTTAAGTTTTTGCAAGAAAAGGATTACAATAAAGCTGTAAACAATTTAAGTGATTAGTTTTCAAAACGAAACCAGTGTGATTCTAGTATAGAATCTGTAAATTAATTAAATGCCAAAAAAAAATCGGTTGTTAAATTGGGATAAAAAAATTGATTGTTAATCGTATTAACCGTAAAATCCTAATCATTAGGCTAGATTATAAATTAAGTATAAAAAATCATAGAATAATTTACATGAATTTATTTTATTATAAAAACAAAGTTTTCATAATAGAAAAATACACGATTGGAAAAACAATTTTAAAAAATTTCGATGAAAAAAAAAGTCGGCCCACTCTAGGATGTGCGGCATTATCCGCAAAATAAAGTTTTTTTAGAAAAAAAAAATTAAAAATGGCGAAAAATTGACGGTTTTTCTAAAAAAACTGAAAAATTTCATAAAACTTGACATCTGAAAATTTGTTTGTATTTTTTTTTATAAAAAGTACATTCAAAAACAAAGAATTAAAAAAAACGTTCCATTTACTTAATTATTGAAAAAGTTAGGGGTATTTGAAAAAAAGAGCCATTTTTTTTTAAATTCGTAACTTTTTCTTGGTTGGGTAAACAAAAATAATAAAAATTCTGAACAACTTTTTTAGTGGGGTAGAAAAAGATAAAAAATTTAACCAAATCAAAAGGGAAAACTAAAAAAGATTTACTACTAAATCACTTTTTTTAAAGTTCTCGACGCACGTTTCGCTAACAATGTTAGCATCATCAAGAGATGATTCAACCTATTCTTCGTCATAGTGAACTGCCTTAGATTAAATCATCTCCTCATGATGCTAACATTTTTAGCGAAAAGTGCGTCGAGAACCTTAAAAAAATTGATTTGATGTTTAGTTGTAAATATCTTTGAGATTAGTGTTTCACACCGAAGGTTCCAATAACAGAATTGAAATCAAACGACATGAGGTCGGCGAAAGTATGGGTTGTTTACTGTAGATAGGGTCTCCGCATTCTTGATGAGAGATCACATGAAGAGCCTGGAACATCAAGAGACGAAACATATGCCCTCCAATTGAAGGGATGGACGGGGGACCTAACCTAACGTATCCCCAGTCAAGCAATCAGTAAAATGCTCATTTAGGGGGAGACGCAAGTTGTTGTGTGTTCCACATGAGATTGTGGAACAAGGCACTTGGGTGTATGATTACACTCAGCACTGTGGTCTCATTGGACGTAGTCCAAAGAATTCTAACACTGCATATATACGTTATCCGATCTGTGGTTGGCAAAAGTATGGGTTATTGAGTGTGGATAGAGTCTCCATATTCTTAACGAGAGTGCACATGTCGGTACCCTGACACTTTCTGGTGCGGCAGAAAAATGGAGACGCATCATACGTTGACTGTATTGCGACACTAAACTCAAAGAGATTTCTCAACATATACGAACTTTTTTTAAACTTGACGACGCGTGTTCTACTAACCATGTTAGTATCGCCAGGAGAAGATTCAACCTATTCGACATGATTGTCAACTGTCTCTTCGCATTATTAGCCCTTGGCCTCCAGGATCTCTAGATTAAGCACTTTAGGATCATCTTTATAAAGTTTCAGAAGAACGATTTCGTATACATAAGTTAAGGCAATTTTCTTAAGCTTATGTTGTGCCCAACATCGTATTTTTTACGTATCAAGGCTTTTCATTACCACTTAATATTTTTATGTCATTTGTAAATGGACTAGCTAACTATTATGTTGTGAACAAGAGAACAAAAGGCAGGTCCTGAAACATGTTCACGCAGAAACAGTAATAAAAAGTTTATCTGTTAGGAGTTATTCTACATCATCCCAGAAGAAGTCATTTTGAAATAAATAATCAATAAAATACACTTCTTCAACAATTTTAATACAAAAATATTTTTGAAAATCAAGACGAGAAGACTCAGAAGAAAAGGCTAAATTGTTCTTCAAAATTGGTTGATCCTAATGATATTCTAGTAACATCTACAAGGTGCCTAGGTCTTCCTGAAAGAGGTTCATCTTCAATTACTTCGGTACTATCACTAAAGTTATACCTATACCATGTGTAAATATTTTTTGTTGACATTTTTAACGCATCAGCAGAAAAAATTTCGTTGTTTAACAGGTTTGGCAGATACATTTAACCATTTTAAAAAATTGCCAACAAACATCTTTAACTGAGTGATTGAGTGATATGAAACTTCTATCAGAAACCAACTCTATCAGACAGTCGTACCAACTTAAAAAAGACAAACCAACTAACGCAATTTGTCTGTAAAAATCGAAAGCAAGTTCTGTACAACCCAATGCAACTATCAAAGAGAAATATATTAAAGCGTATACTTTATCTGGGATGTTTTTGTTAATCAGGAAACTTTCAACATTCTTTTCTAATAAAATGATATAGATATATAAATAAAAAAAATAGCAACAGCAACAAATTTGAACATTGCACTTTGAAAGTATGTTATCAACGTTATTGTGTCATCGAAAATATGTTTAATCAGTGTCGCACTCTAATATAAACAAAAACAAGCACATAAAACAAAATACCTAATAAGTTTAATAATATTTGGCGTATTAAATAATATCACATTCCAAACGCGGCACATCATTCCCACGAAATAAATATTTAAATTATTTTTAAACGTATTCAGAATAACTAATTTGAATACATATACTAACTGGCATATAAGTTATTATATCGAGAAGTAGGCATCCGATTATAAAAATATTTAGGTAAAACATTGATAACGAATAACACGATTAAAAATTGGAAAAAACTCTCAGGCTTCTTTTTTTATGGTTAAAGGCACATCAGCTATTAAGGTCATTGCGACTAGACCTACAACTTAACGTCCGCCTCGAACTACGGTAATCAGTCACCGATCAACAGTCCCGGCAACCCCCTCGGACTATCAGCCCTTGGTTTCGCTTAAGCTTAAGTCCCTACAAAAGCTTATCACCCTACCTTACTCAGACTTGAAATGGCGCGACTGAAGGACTTTTTAAAGTTATTGGAAAAACAAGGAAAATTTCCGTGCTATACGTAATAATTATTAATTTCTTTTCATGCATATTTTAAAGTGTTCAATTTAAAAAGTCATCTTATTTTTTGATCACAATCGTATACCATAAAATCTAGTTAAAAGATGAAACCCGTCATTAACATCGCTTTATCTATTTCTTGCAACACGTTCACATAGAAAGTGATATATAAAATATGCGAATACTTAATGGCTGGTTTCAAGAAGTTAATGCATTTGCAGAATATCGATTACGTTTAAATACTTGGTTAACGACAGAGAACATAATATTCTATGAGTGAGAAAAACAATCTGAAATGTCAAGTCTATAGTACAATTTTCAGATTAAAATTATCGAGAGATGCGGAGAGTGCATTCAAGGTAAATATATATCTCCCTCCTTATCTCGTTATCTATGCAACTTAATCTCTAGACATTTAAAATTAAATAAGAAAATATTCAGAATGGTAATTTTTAAATCAACAAGGCATATTTTAAATTAATTAAATTTGCAGATATTCTAAAACAAAAGTCTCCAAACTACCGAACGCGGGCCAAATCTGGCCCACCAATGTCATCAATCCGGCCCGCGACAGCTAATGGCTTAATATTGTTATTGTAGCTGTGATAAGTTGGATAAATAAACACAGCATGATAATAACTCAGTTTTATTTACTTGCTAGGTGAAGCTTAATGACAAGTATAATACGCAAAAAATTTAACTTAAGCATAATAACTAACAAATAATTGAAATGAATCCCGCTAAATTATAAACTAGTGAACATCCCACAATTTTATCCTCGGTATTTATGTTAGGGTAAACAGTATCGTAAATATATATCGATGTTTGGAATGTATATATCCTGAATCACATATATGATTTTTATCCTAAAAATCCTTCAGGAACGGAAAAGTTAAATTAATGCGAATGAAACCGCGGGGTGTCCACTTGTAAATGATATTTATGTAATTGTGATTTTCCACTGACAATAGTTTGTAGTTGTGGACCAATTTTACTTATACCAATTATTAAAAGAGATTTAAGATGCTCATCAAAAAATTGTTTCAAAAAATGTTTTCTCACACAAGTAAGTAGTACCAAAAACAGAAAGCAACCCACGAGCAAATTTATGCAAATTATCAAACTGTACCAGTGGAAGATTCTATTAAAATTCCAACAAAGATGAGTTTTGAAATTTGTTCTTAATTATATAACTGCACTGTAAATCAATAATTTCTATTTGAAGTTCCGGGGCTAGGGTTTCAATGTCAGGATAAAAAGGATTTTAAAAAATCGTAATTTCATTCGCAATGACATCAAAATCTGAGAAACGAAGATTAAAATTTATCTTCAATGCACTCAAAGATTCGATTGCAAAAGCGACGAGCAGTCTCAGTAGAGTGGCTGAATATTTCACATGTTTTAAAATGTGTGAAACATTTTTTATGTAATTGTAATTGAAACAGTTATATTTTCTGCCGGAACGGTTTGATATTAATGTATAAATTAATCGATTTTAACCGATAAAATAATCGGAGTAATCAGTATGACACTAAGTCCGGAAAGTTTGGAGACCCCTGTTCTAAAACAAGTGTTTTTTTCCGTGCTTCACGTAATAATTTCTTCAGTCACCCCCTAAACGTCAGCAAGCGTCTTCCGAGACCGGTTTCTGGTCTTAAGCCGTCATCAGTCAGGCTCAAACTGAACGTTCGGAAAGCAGCTCAAGAAATGGCCAGGAGTATGACTGTATATATCGCCTTTTTCAGATTACGTCTGCAATACAATACAGCTTACGCTCTCCTGTGGTGAACATTCGCAACAGTCAAACCGTCCATGACCACCCGAAGACCCAGTCCCACCCAGGCCCTATGTAGGTACCAGGCATGCAGACGTATTAGAATTTGATCGAATCACCTCCTGATAATGCTAACATGGTTAGCGAAACGAGCGTTGAAAAAATTTAAAACAGTAATTTGGTGTTTAGTTGTAAATCTCTTAGAGTTTATTGCTCCAAGATTTTTACATAATAAGTGATGCCTAAACTTTCAAAATACAGTGAATGTATTAAGTACTAAACTTGGACTTTGATATACGTACGAGGGTGAGTCAAATATAAGCCGGAATTTTACAATTGCTTTCCTTAGTCAATCACGAGCGGACTGTCAGTGTAGGTCATTGCAGTGTAATGTATTAGGAGCGGAGGAAAACGCTCGTGAGCTGTTTCACTCAGTTTTTTTGTCAGCACAGCCATGAGTGAGCAACAGGTTCCACAGGCCTTTGCGCAACAGTTTATTATAAAGTTTTTAACCAAGTAAGGTGTTAAACCATCCAAAATATGAACTCGGTTGAAGATTCAGTATGGGGACGATACCCTGTCTAAGACCCCAGTGTTTGATGGGGCCAAGAAGTTTAAGAATGAACGAGAAACTGTGGTAAATGTCAGTCATAATCGACGTCCCAGATCAACTGTCACTGCTGACAACATTGATGTAGTTCGCGACCTTATCGAAGGTGACCGGCGGCTCACTATTCATTAAATCGCTTTAAAGGTAGGCATTAGCTTTGGAATTGCTCAAACAATCATCATAAATCATTTTGGCTTCAATAAAATAGGTGCCCGATGGATTCCGAAGTTGTTGACCGAAGATCAAAAAAACATCCGATTGCAAATCAGTAAGAAACTCCTGAATCGATTTCGGCGGGAACGTGAGAGTTTTTTGAAGCGTATCGTGATGAAATGTGGGTGCATTATTACACTCCAGAATCAACAATGGCGAAGGAAAGACGAAACCTGCTCTGTAAAGACCAAAACCCGATCGACGTACGGTTAATACTACCTACTACCGCCAGTTATTGGAAGCAACAAAATCCACTTACAGGAGCAAAAGATGCAGTGTCCCCATCAGATACGTTCTCCTTCTCCATAACAACACCAGGCTAGACACAGCGGTTTTGACGAAGTACAAACTGGAGAATATGTATTGGGAAATCCTTATACTCCCCCCATACAGCCCAGATTTGTCACACTGTGATTATTTTTTTATTGTTTGTTTACGCCTTTGAAAGATGCACTTAGAGGGATACGATTCGGCAACGATCAAGATGTTGAGGACTTAGCTGCTCAATTGGCTGATGACCCAAACTTTAAGTTTCTAGGATCCGAGGATTTCACAAGAGAGAAACTTTTGGGTGAGCCGTCAGAGAGTACGCATCCCTCTTTCGCGTTTCGTACTTAGAGATAAAGTTGTTAACAAACGAGGTGATGGCGAACCCCAAGGAGTTCACCATCAGGAAAGACACCTTCAATGCGCGTCAGCGTTCGTTGGCCGACAAGGAAAAACGTATTATCGATCTAGAAGATTAGATGAGATTTACACAGGAGATGGGCAAACTATCTATCGTATTCTGAGTTAATCAGAAGCTGGGAAATAATGTTATTGAGGTCTTGAATAGAGAGCTTAAAAACTAATCCCCATTTCATATGAATATGATACGGAAAAAAGTTTTGTACATGTCCATGAAAACTTGTGAAGAAAAACATTGATACTTGAATTGATTGTTGATACTTGAATTAGACTTGTGAAGATAAACATTGATACTTGAATTGATTGATTACATAAAATTGATAAAACAATTGATTGTTGATACATGAATTAGACGTTCTTCAAAACCCTACTTATTCTTTAAACTTGATGTTATAGATTATCATCACTACCGATGTATATAATAGCCCATGTTGAAACGTACGTTTCATCGACCGAAACATCTATTCGAACCACAATGTTTCCCTTCGTAGGCTAATTTCAAGCTTCATCTATAAGCTTCAAAACTGTGACTATATGTTGAAAAATCAGGTGTAGGCGCGATGTCGTTTAAAACGTAACATTTGAAGCAGTGCTTTCTTTTCTTCTTTCAAGTGACAAAAAAATAATGCTGCGGAAATTCAGGATGATTTGTGCGGCTTTCGGAGATAATATTGTTTTATACAGTATTTGTAAGGGCTGGTTCCAGAAAGTTCTTTGACAGACAAAACAAATTAAACGATAAAGAAGAGGAAATCCTTAACTCATAGAGGTAGAGCTCGGACAGGAACTATATGGACTCACAGCTGAGAATACACATTGATGCTGTAATATTTCTCTCCAGAAAGAGAACTTTTTGTAAAGGATTGTGACGTGCGACGAAAAATGAATCCCCCCTAATCTAAAGATGCAAAACCAAATAACCCCGTCAAAAATGTGTTGCTGCATGTATGGAAGACGTTATGTATTATGAGTTGCTCCAATTTGGCCAAACCATCACGTCAACAGCAACTTATTCTTATTAGTTGGAGAGAAAAAGACCTTACACTAGCAAGGGAAGAAGAAAAGTTATCTTTTTTGGACATCGCCCGGCTGCTTACAACAAAAAATGACTAGAACAACCTCCGAGTTGGGATGGGAGATTTTATCGCAGCCGGCGTATTCTCCAGACTTAGCCCTCTCGGATTTTCATCTCATCCGAAACCTACAAATACCTTGTTGATAGCTGATTCGCATATTTTGAAAAAAGTCGAAAAAAGCCTCAATGATTTTACCACATCGACGTTTTGCGTGAAAAGTGGCGAAATAATATAAAAACAGAAGGAGATTATTACGAAGATTAGGTTAGTAATACTTTTATCACAAATAAATAACCGAAAAGGCCCAACATTTAATTGAAGGCTTAACAATTATGGAGATTATGAAAAAAATGGGAAAAGATAGAAAGTAATAGCAAATATTTTTAGTTAAAAAATATTTCAAGCTAAAAATAATAATATTTTTCAAATGAGATACAAGAGACCATCAGTTTAACAACTAATTTTAATATAAATATTTAAGTTCTAAACTAATACTCACTATTTCTGGTTTTTTTCAAACCACAATAAAAAACACTTTTGTCTATAATAAAATTAAAGTCAACAAAACAATACAACACACACAATTTCCAGTCGACGAAGAATGCAACCGCAGCCTTCGAAGACTTTAGCACCACGACCTGGTGAACGGATAACTGATAGCGGCGACGATTGCCACCGCTTCGCTTCCACTTTGAAATCTTTTAAGGTATCCAATCCGATTTTGCTATTCTCTCCGATATTATCTAATAAAATTTTATTGCATTATTATATTAGAGAGGTAAGGTAAAGAAACAATCACTGTTAATTGAAAATTTGTTTTATAACTATTATAAAACAAATTTATAGAACAATTTAAAAAAAGGGGAACAATTTATGCATTATAAAAAATACACCACAGTTCAAAAAACACCATTCTCCTTTTCTGCCGATTCTTTTTCCTGTTTTGAATATATTACACAATTCGTTACTTGATCTACAGTGAGAATCACCAAAAGTCAAACAAAATAAATTTTTTTTTTAAACAAAATGTTATAGTCGAAAATTGAAAAATACAAAAAGTCCTCCTGCATTTTTTTAGAGAGAACTCTCTAAAGTATTAGGGCCCGATTAATATGAAATGAGACAAACTGAAATGCGAGTACTCTCGTGATCTGTCATTGTCTTGCAACCTCTAAGGGGGGTCGCAATCAGTAATATCGGGGGTCACAATGTACTTAAAAAATAAGACCCGCATACAAATGTATTTCAAACATTAAAGTATTTTTGTGTATGAACAAGTGTATAAACCAGTATTAGAAAATTAAATATTTCCTGGTAATAACAACATAATAAGATAAACTTAAGTAAAGTAATAGCCAAAGTTGTGTGAAATAATAATTTAATGCGACGGTTGATTTTGTTTTTCACTTAAAAGTTTTTCTATACGTGGATTATCATTGTAAACACACATATGCAGATTATTTTCCAGTGATAATAGACAATCTCTATGCTTAGTTTTTAAAACCACCATAGGCAAGAAGCTTTTTTCGCAAAAGTAAGAAGTAGCGAAGGAGATCAATGCTTTCAAAGCTTTCGTTATTAGGCTTTCGTATTCACATAGTCGTGCAAGGTAAAACTTAAATATTGAATTAAAAATTCTAGTTAAAGAGTTTTGTCGGGCGATATTTCAATAAGTTGGTTGTGAACCAGCAGCTATAACAACATGTTCATCAAACGGACTGAGAACCCTTCTTTTCGACAAATCATCGTTGCTATCAGGATGATATGTCAGTAACCGAATTTTCAATTCGCATAAATTCGTTTTCATGCTCTCCAACACGCGATCCATAACATAATTTTCTAATTCCATATGTTTGGTAATATAATCCGAAGTTAAAGTGAATGCATCAATATTGTGTTTTTCAAGGCGTATAATCCGAACACCAAGTTCTTGATGAAGGCATTGACTTTGTCATTAGTAAAATGTTTTTATTACGGCCTAGTAAACTCGTATTCAAGTCACTCAAATGTGAAAATATATCACTGAAGTAAGTCAACAGTAATAAAATTTCTCCATCTTGCAAAAACTCTCAAAATGAGCCATTTTTAACTGTTAAAAAGATATTCAATTTATCTTACAATTCAAAAAGCCTCGTTAGAACTTTTCCTCGCGACAACCACCTGATGTCAGTATGTAAAAGCGGTGAGCAGTATTTTGGCTTTTAATAAAATGACCATTTTTACGCCTTCTGACACAATATTTAGTAAATTGTCTGGTATCTTTCTTGTAGCAAGCGCATTTCGGTAAAGAAAGCAGTGCGTCCATTCCATATGTGGTATATTGTATTTTAATTTAAATATCATACCACTGTTCTTCCCCGTTATCGCTTTCACGCCATCGGTACATACGGCAATGCTTTATTAAAGTCCAAATTTTCGTTTTGTGTTCGATCAATAAAAACTTTAGAGTCCTTCGCCAGTTGCACGACCAAGGATTGGTTTGCAAAAGAGCATAGTTTCTTTAATTAACCCCCTTCGCATTCGTATCGGATAATACGTTGTAACGTCTGTTGACTAGTCGAACTGAATAGCAAAAAATTCACTTAATTTCACCTTTTCAATTATTTGATCGTAAACATCACTGGCCATTTCGTTACTACGTCTCGATATTGTGTTATTTGAAAGTGGTATCACATTGTCCATATCAATGGCAGCGGGAAAATGAGCTTTTTCGCAATCGTATATGGCTTGGACTCCCTGGTCTTAATGCTACTTTAAGCTAATAGAATGCTTGAAGTGCTGCTGTCTCATTACGGCTTGATTTGTTGATAGTAATTTGTTGACTTCTTTAAGACGAGTGATTTACGCCCTAAAAATGCTGATGGTTTGTTTTGTAAAGACGGGTATTATGTGTGCAGATGCCTGACTAATTTTGAAGGTTTCATGCTTTCGGGTGATAGAACTTGATAACAAACAACATATTGCAACTTATCCATATTTTAAATATATTCGCCCGATGTAGACTGTTGCATTTCGTATTGTCCTAAATTTGTCCATTTTATTTAATATTATTAATTTATTTTATTACTACACTGTTATTAATTTAGTTAACACTGAGTGAGGGTTAGTTAACACATATTTAGGGCATTTTTCGACATAATTATATACAAAAACAATAATTAATATAAGATAATAAACATTTTGTTATCTTATTATATTAATATCTTAAGATAATTACTAACAATTATAACTATCTGACTGATAAGTAATGACAATTATCTGAGAAGCACACAATATCATTTTCTCTTTCAGTTAAACATATTTATTTGTGATATTATATTTATTTGATTCAAATGTTAATTGTTTTATAGATACTATAAAGTTGCCGTATATCTAGGACACCTTTGAATATTCAAAGTAGGACACCTTATATTTCAACTATCTAATAATTGACCTCAAAATGAAAACCCTGGTATATATGCAACATTAAATACTTATTTAGAAACTTATAAACTAATAACTCTTGTATTTTTTACTTGATACTGAATATATTCCTAGGATATTAGACGGCTGTAATAACAGTACCCAATACAATATTAAATAAAGCAAGAAAATTGTTAATTCCCTACTGTCATAACATATATTAGTAATGTTGTGTAATTAGTTCAATTATTAAACTTTCCTAACAAATATCATCCTTAATTGAAACATTGATTATAATCTTAATGAATTTAACGCAGATATGAATCTGATATTAAAGCTAAAACATGTATTTGCTAAAATAATGGTGAATTACTTTGGTTGAAAGTATTTTAAATCAATAAATGCTTAGTGAACGCTCTATTGGTTAGGCAACTCTTAATTCGTCCATACAGGAAGTTAAATAATTAATGTAATTAATGTATTAAAGTAAAGCTTAGTGTATATAATTTTCAGAGACGACAGCCTTACAGAATATTTAAATTTCCCCTTAGATCAGAAGCTGTAAGGGAGAAAGTTCAGAAGATACATATAAGCTAGTATAAACATAGAAATAACCCCTGTAACGCTTGAAAAACAAATATTTGCAAATATAATGTTTGTATTTTCTTAACAAAATATTAGAAATCGTTCAAAATGTTATAATTTTCGAATGGTCGCGGCCTTTTGATTCTTTTGCATGAACTATTTTTTTTATATTCATTTATGTGTTGGAATCTACATAGATTCAGCGATATTTTAGGCAACTTTTCTTACATTAATTTGAATTTAGGGCCCTCTATAACAAATGTTAATAAGAAATATTCTAATAACCCTTAGTTATTATTAGATGAGAAAACTGTTTTTTCATACTAATGAAGTTTTCCATTATTATATAGTGGGTATAGTAATAATACTTAAAATAAATATTTTGGTATGTTATATATATTAACCTATCTGACAACACTGATATGATTTAATATCAAGTGTTTGAACGTCAGAAATTCGAGATTAACTAATAAATATCCCTGTAATTAACGAAATAAGTTATTCCAGTGTATGTCGGTAAACCGTACTTATCAAAAATGGTTATCAAACAGCACATAATAGGTTATGATGAATTTACAAAATTTTTTGAGTCATTTGAAGCCAATGGGAAATTAGTTCATGTTTATTTCACTGGTTCCAAGTTACCATCAGGTGAAAGTTGGTGTCCAGACTGTGTTAGAGGTAAATAAATAAAGACGATATTGGAGAGATACTTTGTTAGCTGTAAAATTATCTGTAATTATGTAGTATTTCATCATTGTTTATATTTCAATTCTGAAAAACACGCATTATTGGGTCAATTTTTTTTCTATAATATCATTTTTTCAGCTTGGCCCATAGTAGAACAGGAATCTCAAAGTCTTCCAGAAGATTCCCATTTTGTTGTGGTAGAAGTAGGTGATCGAACCTTGTAAGTATTAGGAAAATATTTACAATTAAAGAATAGGAGTTTAACAGAGAATTTGTGTTTGTAGCTGGAAAGATCCTAATTGCCCATTTAGAAAAGATCCCAGAACACGATTGCTTGTTGTCCCAACATTAAAACGGTGGAATAGTCCACAAAAATTAGAAGGAGATCAATGTGAAAAGTCTGATCTGGTTTCTATGCTTTTTACTGATGAAGACTAAATGTTAAGTACCTAGTATATTTTTTTACTGTGTATTAACTTATAGATAACCAATATATATTTTAAGCAATATTATATTTGTTTTGTTACTAAATTTGGAACTTAAGATATTTATTTAACTCATTACCTTACTTTTAATATATAATTTAGTTATCTAAATTTACTTTGAAATTAGACATGCAGCTATTTATTTTGGATATTTTTTTAGGATAGAAACAGTTTCAACTCGTGAATAAACATTTAATTTTGCTAGATTGCTTTATTAACAAATTCATTATAAAGTTCCTCTTATTTTATGAAAACACGTTAACCTATTTAGAATACCATAAAAAAATATTTGAAAAATATCACCATAATATAATATAGAGAAATACTTCATATCACTTTTGGAATAAAATTTATATTTCGAGCTTTTTCAATTCATTAGTTAGATGGGTAGGGCCTTCTGGCAGAATATCAATTTTTTTGACAGGTGGTGTAACATATATACAGTGATGAATTTTCTTGCTTCTGAGAAGACTGTAGGTATTGTCAAATGTGACAGTATCTGGAAAAAAGAAGTAAACTAGAATATATTTTAATGAGATCACAAGATGACCACAATAGAATGTGGTACTGTTGAATCTATTAAAAATTGAAATACCAGAATCATGCCCTAAAAATAAACTTTAAATACAAACAGAAAACAATTAGAAATAATAAATACTTAAAAATATTGAACCTAAATAGATGAAAAGGGTACAAATTAATTGTTAAAATAATCGTGGCTACCAGAACTTATAGCCATTATTGAATAAAAAGTTATTACATTTAAGTGTATGGCTGGTTGCATAAGATCGCATATTCAACAAATTATGCAACGTAGAAAGATATTATATTTATATTAAATAAAAAATCTCATAAAATGCAACACCTTATTGCCAAAAAATCAGAAGTCTACGTATACTTCTGTTTATTGCAAATAAATTATAATTAGATATAATTATATTAAAAAAATATTTTTGTAACTCTCCTCGATGCGTAAATATAAAGGAATTTGCGAGGACTTACACGTGGCAGGTGCCTGGCACGCCAATACACCGACTTCGTCGATTTCATGCGACGAAACCCTACCATGCCGCACCACTGGGCTAGTTCTGCCCTCCGCATCCTTGAGCGTTATGCCAAATCGTATGTCATGGTCATCCGTTTTAAACTGCCACCTAAAACATGATGGAATTTCAATAAATCGAAAGGTAGGTTCCTAAAACATATTTAGTAATATTTTAACATTTTTAGAGATATACTAGCTGACATAGAAGTTACAACACTACGAGAGAGGTTTCCATAATAACTAGCTTTTGATAAAACAAGTGCGATAGCAAGATGTCAATGATTAAAATTTAAAATAAGATAAGATGCAGTGGTTTTCCTGGACTGTTAAAAAGCCTAAAACTAGTCTTGCCTAGCCTTGCCACTTGTTCATTCCCTGCTATAGTTCGTACGTTTTCTCCCTTCTAAGCTTTATAGAATTTATTTAAATGTTTTCAACGCAATAGGAAAAATACAAAAATATGTAGAGAAAAATAATCATCCAACCTTCTGCCTGTTGCTCTAGCACCTCATCATTGTTCTTAAATGGTTAAAATATGTATTCTGATCTTCTTCGAAACAAACTATTTGATGCATATAAAGTAATTCTACGTAAAATCCAATTACGAACCCAACATTTATGTTTTTATTGTCTTCTTTTCAACATTGCTCGCAATTCTACACTCAATATTTGAACAACAACGTCAATACCAGCGCGAAGAATTACAGTTGACGCAATTTTTATAACTGAGCCAGTACATAAAATTAAATTTACGTAGAAATGATTACCGGCGCCAGTAAAACGTCTCTACTAAAAACTCAGCTTTAGAGCTAAGAATCAGACATTATGCACGATTTTGAAACATTTATATTCAATAAAAATGTACTAAATTTTGATAAAATATTGCTAAAAGATTACCTCAAAAAGCAATCCTCCTCACTAACAATATAATCCAGAGATAATTTTGCCCCCTTCCTGACTATTGAAGTTGTATATTCCGTGTTACCGTTACCATCATGAATATTTTTGTTGTAAAACGATTTGGGCACCTTTCCACCTTGTTTTATCTAAAGAAAGTGTTTATTATGTGACATTAGCGTACCTACTAGCATTAATAATATTAAATTAGTCGCAAATATTGATGATCTATAGAATTACAGTGAAAATAATATTCAAGTCTATATCAATAATTTCAAGTCTATAATCTATAAAGTGAAGATGTTTCCAAAAAGTTTTTTAATAAGAGTGTCAGAACATTGAAACATAAAAGCGGCAACACTGTTTGAAATGTAAATGTCAGTCATAGACAGTGTTCAGTTTATTGTACCAATTGGGCCCCCATTTTAGTGAAAAAATAATGTTTTCCGACGAAGAGCACTTCTGGTTAAATGGGTTTGTAAACTTAATGGAGTTGACAATCATCAAGTGATTCAGAAATTACCTCTTCATCCTCAGAAAGTAACGGTTACCGTACTCGGTATCAGCTGAAGGAGTGACACGACCTTATTTTTTTGATGACGATGATGGAAATCGTGTTGCTGTTAATGGGGAGCATACAGGAATATACTAACGAAATATGTTTGGCCTGAACTGATAACTGTGAATACTAACAATGTCTTCTTTTAACGAGACGGTGCAACTTATCACATCTAGCCAGACAATCGTTTTATCCATCTGAGATAGTTGGTCACCAAGATCATGCGATCTCAGATCCTTGTACTATTTTTTATGAGGTTATGTTTACAGAAATAAACCCCGAACAATTATTGACTTTAAACGAAACATTCAGGCCACCATTGAAAATATACCACACGATATTAATAAAAAAATAATCAAAAATTGGGTCTTCATAATGCATTCCACCAGTTTTCAAAATAGTTTTTATTCTTTAATTATCTTAAATGGTATTTATGGACTCAAAGCGGCGTCTACGATGTGATTTCTTCAGCGGGAAAACAAAAGAGTAACGCGCTGGCATATCTAATGAAGATGGTGCTCGTAGAACAGTGTCTCATCATGATGCAAAAGCCGTGAATTGTTTTGCCACAAGTACAGATGTTTTTCCGAATAAACTCTCGCAAATGACGCGTAATGCTCAACAAATATTTTTGATTAACTGTTTGACTAAACTTGAAGAGATTTACCACTAAACACCAAAACACTTTTTTGAACTGCTCGACGCACGTTTCGCTAACCATGTTAGCATCATCAAGAGATTATTTAATCTCCTCTCCTCAGATTAAATCATCTCCTGATGATGCTAACATGGTTAGCGAAACGTGCGTCGAGCAGTTCAAAAAAGTGTTTTGGTGTTTAGTGGTAAATCTCTTCAAGTTTAGTGTTTCACACCAAAGGTTCCAATAGAAGAATTGAACTGTTTGACTATTTGGAAGGAACTCTTAATTGATAATACCATGTTAATAGAAGAAAACAGCTAACATAACTTTAATTTTTGACTTTGACATGGTTTCTTCATCTTCGGTTCATCTTTAGCATCTTTAGATATTCGCTGGATTGTTAAGCTGTTTCGAGATCATGAGCATAAATCCATATCTCATCACCAGGAATTAGGTTTTCTGAACAAGGCGAGAAAAGAAACACAGATAAGCTGAAGTTGTTCTTTAAAATGCAATCTGCAATGTCTCTAATACTTAATCGGTGATTACTCCGTACAAGATCCTTCATTTTGGTAATGTTTTCGTCAGTGGCGGTGCAATGGCAGTCAATGGCGGAAAATAGTGCTACTGAAGAACTTGACCTTTCTCCTTTTTACTTTTCGTGTTATTGAAACCCTATACAGGAGGTGAACCAGGAAGATGAGTTAAAGGAAAGAAACTGAACCGAAATAAAATATGGTGTTTTGCTCTGAAACATTGTTTACTGTCATAAATGCCGGAGGCGCCAACGCCTTCCCTCACGAGCCGCCACTGATTTTAGTCATTGGTTGAAGTAGAAGGTCTTCCTGAACGAGGCCATTTCCAACTGCTTCTCTACCATCACTAAAGCCCTTTTGCCACTTGTTTTTGACATAGCTTCATCGTCGGAACATTTTCTTAACATGTTGAATCTCTAACCACAATAAATTTAAAAAAAAGGAAAAAAAATGTTATTAATAATTACAAAAGACGCTATAATTTCTAAATTAGCAAGCGAAATGACATGAAACGTTTGTTTGATGTCAAGGACAGTCATACCAATTTAAAAAAAATAGGTGGTTATACGTAACCGTACTTTTTGATCATAGTAGCACGTAATTGTTTTAGAGACCGGTCCATAAAATAACGGAACGACAAGTTGTCCGAACGCAATATATTGAATGATCCCCGTATCACTGTTACTAACCACTTTACATAGGCTGTTTTACTCGTTACGTTATACTAACATTTTTAAATTCCAATTTTCCGCATTATAAACCAACTTTCTACTTACTGCACTTGCATAACGTGGATTTCCATCGAGATCGACTAACGTTCCACCTAGATACTGAGGCAAATTGTCTTCCGATATATTTTCAGCTATAGCCAACTTCCATTTTTTCGGTTCCCTTTTGAAAATTTGTATTTTGCTCAGTGTGTACTCGTTCAAAAATCGCTTTACTATATTGAAGGCTATAGCAAAGACGCTGGGAACTAAAAGTATTATCTCAAACAGATTAGAAACAGTTCATTTTATAGAATTGCATTACCGTTAATTATATAACAGGCTTTTAATATCTCTGGATAATTGGCCTCGTACATTTGCACCAGAGCAATAATATATTCTCCAGCTAAAAAAAAAGATAAACGTGAACTATAACATTTTTTACGCTATCAATCAATCACCTCGATTTACGAGGGTTGCTATTTATGTATCCGGAATAATTAATAAAAACAAATTATCATTGAAAGTGGTTTCATTATTTTGCGGGATGATAATATGCTTTTACATACGTTTTCAAAGCACTGTTTCCATTCCTATTGAGGTATCTCCAAAACATGCATTTTGAACGCATTAATCGCTTCTTCTGGCGTCGGAAATTGTTAATCACGTAATTTATTATTCACAGACGGGAACAAAAAGAAATCATTGTGTGCCAAATCAGGACTGTACGGTGGATGATCCATTAATTCGATGTTTTGACCGGTCAGATATTGAGTTGTTCGGTCCGATGTGTGAGAGTTCGCTTTGTAATGGTGAAGAATGGCCCTGCCTCGCTGGTTTTTTTGTTTTTTATTTCTTCTGGCACACAAATGGTTGTGTACCATTCAGAATTGACCATTTTACGATGGCACTACGTTCTAGTGGCACTGTAGCCACATGCCCATTATCCCAAAAAAACAGGTGACCATTTGCTTCGAAGTGCTTCTTGCGTGATTTTTGACTTTTATTATTTATTTATGAGCAATTATCAAATTATGCGGAATCCAACGCACACAAATCTTTTAAACGGCGAAATGTTTATGTAAAATCTCGTGTATGCTTGTATAGTTTGACACAACAACCGATTTTAGACGACCTTTTTTAAATTAGTCCATGAACGAATAACGGCCACGATTGAATTTACTAAACCAGTGGGAATACATTGATTTTAGATGGTGCTTTATCGTCAAAAGTTGAAGTGAGTTGATCGATGTACTGTTGTTGAGATAATCTACGTCGAAAGTCGTAAATCATTGCACGAAAATTCTCACGAGTTAATTCCATTTTTTGACTGAGATGAAATTTTTAAGTCACCAAACAACACAAGTAGAGAGCGTATGACAAAACATTCAGTACCTATATAGTCAACAATGTCAAACTTTACGATGTATTTGACAGATGGCGCCTAGCAAAACCATTGTTGCCAATTCCGGATTCATAAATAGCAACCCTTGTATAGTACATGATAAACTTAATAGCACCATACATTTATTAGAGCGGAAGAGAAATCTGAAACGTGAATATCGTATGTACTGAAAGTTCTTGATTTCGTTCTTGATATGTAAATAAAGTAATGAAACTGATTTTCATTGATTTTTATTGAATTGAAATTTACACAGCGCTTGTGACGGTTTTGTCCACTCTTCAGAGCAGTATAAGAACCCAGATGCTGGAATGGCCTTCCGCTTGCCGGTTACGGCCTTTCAATGTTCTCCAATGTACCAAAATAGTGTTCTTTGGGGAAAATTTTCATTCTAACGTCAAGGAAAAAGTCACAAGGCCTCAAGTCTGGTGAATAAGGGGGTGCGGAGCGATAGTGATGTTTTTACTTGCGAAAAACTTTAAATGAAATCGCTTGTGTAAGACGCAATCTCGCGATGCAGCATCCACGTATTCTTATTCGGCCTCACAGGAATGACCCTTTTTCGAAGTATTTCGAACAACTTCCGTAAAAATGCTGTTTTACGGCCTTAAGGCATAAATTCCTTATGGAGGTTCCTTCCCCTGGCTACCATAAAAGCCTTAATTTGCATCAGACCCTTAATGTGCTCATGCTGGCCTTTTCTCGCCGGGGTGAGGTTGGAGCGCGCCATTCCTGGCTCTGGCATTTCGTTTCCAGATAATAGTCAAAAATTAGTAATAATACTTTCCAGAAAATATGAATAATTTTCAATCCGTCCCAAAAACTCAAAACATGTTTCCTCCTATAGTAGTCCTTTTGATCCTGCGAAAAGGTTTTCGGAACCATTTTATCACAGATATTCTTCATCCCCAAGTGATCGATCAAAATCTGATGATGTGTGAGTCAAATTTAACTCTTTTCCAATCATTCTGACCATCAACCGTCGATCAGAACGCACAAGATCCCCGAATTTGTGGAAATTTTCATTACTTCTTGCAGCTGAAGGCATATCGCTGTGAGGTTCAACCTTCCATCGAGTCACGGCCTTCTGAAGATGCCTTAAACCACCCGAAGACCTGGGAACTTGGCAAAACACTTTTTTTCAGAGGACAGCTGAAGTTTTGAAAAAAATTCGGTTACAATGTGCCAAAACTTGATTACTTGAAATTGATCACAGGTAGTAGATAGTGAAAGTTCCATTAGTTATTAATGGACAGCTGCGAATATCTCAAAATAAGCAGGCCCGAACCAAGGCAAACACTAAATCTATTTAACGTCTGACTTGTATCAAGCGGTTGAGTGGTCAGCGTCTGTTCACTAGTGGTGCGGCTGAGATTTAAATTCTGGAACTAACCCCTCCAATCTTAAGCTCTGCGCCGGCGTAGTTCAAACTTTTAATTCCAAGTACAAGATGAAGCGTTCTAGTAATTACAAAATTTCCCCAGGAGGTAAACAATCCTCTTCCACCGTTGCTGGTACAACTGGACTTTCGGATTCTGGGACCTCCGGGGTTAAACGCAAAATCTTTCAGAGGAAAACAAAAACTTTCTTTGGAACGATAAATATCAACTCACTCCTGCACCCAGGAAAACTACACGAATTGAGGCAAATATTAAACTAGCAAAAAAAACAAATTTTGGCTGTGCAAAAAACGAGGTTGACAGATGATAACACCTTGGACTTCGGCAACTATAGACTTTTTAAAAGTAAAACGGACAAAAGAATACTCAAAAATACACCACATCTTGGTATTCCTTTCGCTATCTCAAGAACCATTCTCGGTTCTGTAACTAATGTCCAGCCAGTAAATAATCGACTTATTACACTATCTCTCAAGCATGCTAACAAAAACTATACATTAATCAATGCACACCTCCCAGTTAACGAAGAAAATAAATCTAATTCTCAAAAAGTGAATAAGTCCTGGGAAATTCTGGAAAAGACTATTTCTAAATTTCCTTCTAATCGTGTAAAAATCCTATTGGGTGATTTCAACGCCCAACTAGGGAAAGAAAGTACAGAAAAACAGTCGGAAGTTTTCCCGCTCATAAATGGACCAACCATAATGGCAGAAGATTAGATGAACTATGTTCGCTGTTTAATCTAAAAATAATGTTAACCCATTTTAAGAAGAAAATAAAACAAAAGAAATGGAGATACCCAAACACGGGTGAATTTGGGTGAATTTCAAATTGACCATGTCGCCATTTTGTACCCCAATTATAAGGAGATTTTGAACGTTCAAGTTAGGAAAGCAGCTAACATAGACACGAATCACTACTTGACAAGAATCAAACTTAGCTTAAAACCTCGAAAGCTTATTCAAAAGAGATTACTAATCCCAAAGTTCGACCCTACGAAAATAAAACCAACCCTAACAGAAGAGTGATAAACAACCAGCACAGAACTGGCAAGAACTGAAACAAAAAATTATTAAAACAGCCCTAAAGTTGGTCCCTTTACAAAAACATCCGTGGTGGGATGAAATTTGCGAGCAAGCAGTATTAATCCGAAAAAAGCATTCAAAGAATCTAACAGTCAAAAAACAGAAATAAACTATAACCATCTTTTTGGAAGTAAGAAAAGAAACATCCAAGCTAATTAGACATACTAAAAAAATATATAAAAACAATCAGCTTAATGAAATAGAAAAAAAAATTCAAAAAAATAACACCCGAATTTTTTACAAAACATTTAAAACTAAATTAACAGGCTATCAACCCCAAAGTCTTTGTTTCGGAAGGGAAAGTGGACATTTAGCTCTAAATAAGCAAGACAATTGCAAAGAACTTGCCAAATATTTTGTACAACTACTAAACTGGCCTGAGCCGAACAGATTACCATATATGTATGTATATATATATATATATATATATATATATATATATATATATATATATATATATATATATATATATATATATATATATATATACATATATATATATATATATATATATATATATATATATATATATATATATATATATATATATATATACATATATAATACATATATATATATATATATATATATATATATATATATATATATATATATATATATATATATATATATATATATATATATATATATATATGTATATATATATATATATATATATATATATATATATATATATATATATATATATATATATATATATATATGTAGTGTTAGATTTTTCTTGGACTGTATCCAATGAGACACCAGTAGCTGAGTGTCATCACACACCCAACCGTTGGGTTCCACAATCTCATGTGGAACACACAACAACCTGCGTCTCCGCCTAAATGAACATTTTTGTTGGTTGCTTGACTGGGAAGGAGCCCACCTATCCCTTCAACTGGATGACATATGTTTCGTCCCTCGAGATTCAGACTCAGACTCAGACTAAAATGCGCAAAAAAAGCTGAGCATTTAATGGGACCTATTTTTAGCGATAAATAAACCAAACCAAACTCCTCCTGAGTCAATACAACGCTGAATGGGAACGTTGTTCTTTTTATTCTCTTTCTTCGGCACCCATTTTTGGAAATCGGCTTCAAGGCCATTTCATAGCGAAATACTTTCTTTTCATCAACAATTTTCATTTTGGGAATAGGCAGAAGTCACTTGAAATCAATTCAGGCGAATATAGGACGCAAGTTGAAGTAACTCATATTATAATGGGCAATAAATTTAATGTTCTATAACATTACAATATTGTCTAGATACTTTTTTATGCTTTGCTTGATTTTACCTGGTCTCCAAATGTACTGCTTCAAGTTAAAATCGTCCATATCGAATATCACCACCAAATTATTGGCTCCAGTCTGTTTTGCAGTCTCCAAATTCCTTTCTAGTATCTGTATCGTTGCTCGAATGAGATCGTGTTTGGAAATGGAGTTCAGTAAACCAAATATGTCTAATCCAGCAAAAGGAATCACTATAACTGAACATTTCATTAAATTATTACCTGAATAAAAAAAAATGCAATTATAATTTTGAATAGAATGTCCGAAAGTGAGTCAAAAGGTCCCTCATAAAATTAATTTAATTCTTGGTATAGAATCAAATCTGAAAAGTAGAATAGAGTGAAATGCTGCCTAATGGTTTTTGGCTGATCCCAAACTCTACCAACAATTTTAACATACATATTCCCCGTAATGTTTGCGTGTTGCTTTATAGCGATTTTTCGATGAAAGTTACGAAATACAAGTTTTTCATTTGTACTTACTTGGAGCACCATCATTGTCAAACCCACATGTACCACTTGGATGGTACAGTTGAATTACTTCCGGAGGAATCCAAGTTTTCAGAGAAGAGTCCACTTCCCACTGCTGTCTCCACTTCATACTCTAGCAAACATTAACGTATGTCTTTAATATATTGTAACAATTATTACTTATTAAGCGCTAAACTAAATTTCCGCTAACAAACCGCTGGTTCGACTAAAAAAGGAGGCTTCAGATATCATTCGACGTGTTTCAGATGTGTATTTCATTAAACCAAAATAATGAAGATAAAAATATGGCAAGTATAAAGATGTGGCATGAAAAATCCAAGTGGAATGAAAATAAAAACAAGACCTTTGTGTTGAAATTAATTTTTTGACATGATCCCATGATCACCTCCACAAACACCAGAACTATTTAAATTTTTGTGGCGGAAACTAAATCTAACCCCTAATATTATTTTTCGAGAATACGAATTTTTAAAGCAGACTCACTTGTCTAAGCATCTTTTCCGCAGCTTCGGAGTTCCAAGATCTGGCTAAAGAAAAATTAAGTTAAACATAGCGTATATTAAAAGTAGATTTTTCATTTTCATACCTCTTAACCATCTGAGAAGAAAAAAATCGTCATGTTGGGGTTGAATGATGTCACTTACATTGTGCTTGAACTAAAATAAAAGAATAACTATATTATTATTGTGATTTTTTATTAATATCCATTTAAAACTTAACAAAAGTCTTCTGAAAGTGCATTGATTCACGGATGGTAGATAATGTTTCTAAATCATTCCGGGTGCCAACTCAGTTGGATTCTTCAGTCGAAGCGAACAACAGTTGAAAATGACAATAGAGATTTTACCGAAACACCATCACTCTTCACAGAACGAACGCATTCACACCCAGAATGATTTAGGAACTTTTACTTTTGGACCGATTTTCATAAACTTTCTTTTGTTACATAGATCTCGGAAAACGGTATTAAGAGAGTGTATTACATGATTTTTTTGCTAATATCATGGCCCACAGCGTCAACTTTTATGGCTCCATTTTCGAGAAGTACTATTAGGTTTTTTTTATAACAAACCAACTAATCTTATAATTTCTACTTTATCATCTAAAGAATAAATCCTTATTGCCATTTGAAATGACTATTACACAAATCAATCAGTGAAAGTGACATTTGTTAATTAGTTTACAATTTTTGATTTCCATGGTATACATAGAAAAATATTCCAATATATATTCTAAAATATTCCATATATATATATATATATATATATATATATATATATATATATATATATATATATATATATATATATATATATTATAGATCCAGTATTAGGTATAAAAATCGTATGAATCGATTACACCGTCACCGGCGTAATCGCAACACCCATAAAAAAAGCTTCATCTAAGATGCATAATATTGCAATATCTGTATCATATCGAAAACATTTCTATTGACCATCGTATGTTTAGTTGCATAACACTGACACTATGTGACATAAACTACGATTTTTTCAGGTAAGACCTGCTCATATACCATAAAACGCATAGATGTCAAAACACTAGGATAAAAATAGATATGAAAACCGAAGCCTCAGATGTTAGCATTGACGGTTTCGGTGACGACCAGAGCAAATACATTCCTAGAGAAGTTATCATCGAAGAACAGCCCGATAGTGAGGGTTCGTCCGTGTCAGGGTCAGTCAAAATCAATTTCAACAAGAAAAAATCACGTTACATCATACTTGACCAATTTTTAGATCATCGTCTGAAGACGAAGGTCCTAGTGAGCGTCCTAAATCTGATATTCCTGCAGAATATTGGCACATTCAAAAACTGGTCAAATATCTCAAAACTGGAAATCAAACGGCCACGGTTGTTGCTCTCTGCTGCTTAAAGGATCATGACTTGACAACGGAAATAAATCAATTAGCGATCCAGGTAAAGAATTTTATTTTAGTTATGTCCCAAAATTAATTTTTGCGTTTCTTATACTGACAACGGTGAAAACAAATCTGTAGACACAATTTTTCTATCACCCATGCTGATCAATTCATGGCATGTTTCTGCAATGACCATTGACGAACATAACTAGTTAGGACATGTTTATTCCTGTTTATTAATTATCTCACCTGTCTCCCTCTCGTCCCTATGTCTTCCTCTCTCTTCCTCTTTCAACCCCTCTCTCTCCTCAATATTTCTCTTAACCCTCTGCCTCCAACTCAGCTCCATCTGTCTTTCTCTCCCCTCTCTGCCACCCACTCTCTCTATTCGGGATCTTTCGCCATCCGCACAGTTATGTCCAATGACAATCGGTGATGATTTGTTCGTCTTGCCGTCCGTGGAATTTTCAGCATCCTCCAACACTGGCCTTTCGAAAGTATAGGTACATTTTCTGTCATTAGCCTTTACTGCCGAAGATTCACAACCTTAAAGAACGATTGAGAATTCAAGTGAATGTATTAGTGTCTTCTGTGTGTTAAGATTTGCAGCGGGATTACTCCATATTTTCCACAGTTTCTCCTTTTTATTTCTGTTCTTCACTCACCAGTCTCATCCACTATTGATTCCAGCTACGTGAACTGGTTAACTCTTGGATATTTAACTGCGAATTCAATAGCCCACTTATTGATGGCCATTAATATCATACTTTGTCTTTCCCCAATTAATTTTCAGACCCAGTTTTTGACTTTCATCATACATACGTTTTGTGCAATTAGTATGTTTACTTTTTGTTCACTACCAATGTTATTTTCCAGGAAATTGGTGGTTTGGAGTTACTGATCAATTTACTGGAAACTAAAGATCTAAAGTGTAAATTGGGAGCTTTGAGCGTACTAACTGAATTGTCACAAAACCAAGATATACGTAGATGTATAGCCAATCTTGGAGGAATATCGTTACTAGTAAAAAATCTCACTGAACCTGCACGAGATTTGCAAATACTAGTTGCAGAAACAATCTATAATGTAGCTCAAGTGAAAAAGGCAAGGAAACATATTCGTCAATGTAACGGTATACCAAAACTGGTAGATTTTCTGGATTGTAATGAAAACCACTTAAAAACTCCCAAAGAACAACTTGGAGAAAACGAAATTGATCTAGTTGCTATTGTTAAAACTGCTGCAAGGGCCTTATGGTCAGTGTCCAGAAGCAAAAAGAATGTACAGGTTATGATGAAGAGTGGATCTGTACCACTTCTAGCTAAATTGTTAAGGTTTGTCCACAATTATTTAATATTTATATTATTAAAACTCTTCTAAATATTTCGTTATCGTTAATTTTGTATCTAGTTCTTCAGTGATGTTATTAATATTTCTTTGTTTGAATAAAATAATATTGTATTTTATTGTTTTCAAGTCATCATTATTAGAAAAACCCTCATCCAACTTCGATATATTCGTCATTATTTCGTCAAAATTCGGTCATTTGTTTTTTAAGTTGATTTGATTATCCTTGACAAAATTTTCATATAATTTCGCTTGTTAAGTTAGACATTATAACGTCTTTTATAATAGTTAAAAAACGTTCACCGATTTTTTAAAACTGATTTGCATTAAACTTTTTCTGAAAACGAATTTTCTTGTGCTGATGCACAACAAATATTTATGATACTACCTATGCTAACCCAGAAACTCGAGATTTATTATCCGTACATTTTTCACTAGAATTTAAACAACTACCGTTCTACAAGCACCCTATTCACCAGATATGGCACCGTGTGAATTTCCTCGATTGAAGAAAACACTGCGTGGACACCATTTTGAATCCATAGAAGCCATTCAAGAGAGCTCACTGGTCGCATTAATGGAAATTCCAAATATCGAGTATAAATACTGTCTTGCAAATTTGATAAAAACCGGAATAAGTGCGTAGCGGGTTACCATGAAGGAGACAACGACGCTGTGGTAATAAAAACAAAGGAACGAGACGAAGAGTTTCATTGTTAATTACGTTATATGAAAACAAGTACTTCGATTGCTTCTCTCACTCAGTGTTAAATAAATTATTAACAGTACGATAATGAAAGAAATTAATAATATTTTATAAAATGGACAAATTTGTGACAAAATGAAAAAATGCACCGTCTACATCTGGTGAAACACTAAAGAAAAAGACTAGGTTGTACAATGAAATATATTAAAAATATGGATCCATTGCCTTGGATGACAAGCCACGATGTGTTGTTTGTTATCAAGTTCTGTCCGCGGAAAGCATGAAACCTTCAACATTAGTCTGGCATCTGGAAACAAAACAACCCGTTCTGAAAAATCAACAAATTACTGTCATCAAATCAAGTCATAGCGGATCAATCACGATAGCGGGAAAACTCATTTTACTTAATGTATCAAATTACAAAAGCTTATCAATGAAATGATAAGACCGGAAGAAGCAAAAAAGTTGAAAATTATACCATTTTGAAATGACACAATATCAATACGTATTAATGAAATGACCAATCATGTTCACGATCAAATAATTGCAAAGGTTAAACCAAGGGATTTTTTTGTTATTCACTTTGACGAGTTAACAGACGTGTCGAACTGGGCGCAATTTTTGCGTTTTGTCCGATTCGCAAGTGCAATTAGATCCGCAAGTGCAAGATCCGATCCGCAAGTGCAATTAGAGAAAGAATCTTTAAAGTTTTTATTGATGTTACACAAAACGAAAACTTGGACTTAAAGCGATAACGGGAAAGAACAATGGTGTGATAGTAAAATTAAAAGACATTATGCCACATAGCCAAATAGCTTATTATCAGTGTTTTTACAAGATGGAGAAACTTTATTACTTGAGTGCTGTATTTTCACATTTGAATGACTTGAATTCGATTTTAAAAGACCAACAAATGTCAATAATAAAATGTTTTGTAAGAAAACATTTTATTTATCACAGACAAAGTCAATGCCTTCATCAAGAAGCTTGGTATTTGGATTATACACCTCGAAAAACTCAGTTTTGATGCATTTGCATTAATTCTGGATTACCAAAAATTTATATTTAGAAAATTCTGTTATTAATCGCGTGTTGGAGGGCATGAAAACATATTTACGCAAATTGAAAATTCAGTTAATTCATTATGCAGATAAATAAATAAATAAACACACTTTATTTAGCATATGCACTTAATAGTAACAAAACAAAATCAATATACAAAAAAAAAA
The DNA here is from genome assembly GCA_031761425.1 of Cosmopolites sordidus. Lineage (NCBI taxonomy): Eukaryota > Metazoa > Arthropoda > Insecta > Coleoptera > Curculionidae > Cosmopolites > Cosmopolites sordidus. Next base: position 85,286 of record JARFXV010000810.1, read on the forward strand.
TAAAAGTAAAAAAAATCTAAGAAATCTTAACAAAAGAAAATACAATCAAAAGTCAATAACTAACACTGTTCAAATGGTGAAACACTCTATTGCTTCAAATATTAATTAACAGTCCATTAAATACATGAACATTAGGAGCACTCCCTATGTGGGCGGGCAAAGCATTGAAGAGGCAAACACCTTCCCAAAACAATGTCTTCTGCAGAGCAGTAGTTCTCACAACTGGTACATCATAATTGTTCTTAGAACGGACATCATAAGAATGCATATTTACTCTTTGTACCAAAAAAGTATTCAAATAATGGAGCTGGCCGCGGTGGTCTGGTGGGTTAGTCGCCTGCCTGGCAATCCAAAGGTAGTTGGTTCGATTCCAGCGCTCGGATGGGTGTTTTTCTTTAATACTTCTGTCCGTCTTACTTCCTACCCTACACACACACACATTTATACACTCACATACTCACACACACGCCCACAGATATCCACACCTAAATGTCTGTGATTGTTTCTAGGCAAGAGTGTAAAATCCGACAACGAATTACCCCTCAGTCACGCCAGTTACAGGCTGGGTAAGGCCGGATGCCTTCTGAGAAGTGTTCTACGTTGGTCAGTCGCCAGTCGGTAGGCTTCTTGATAGAATTATGGGTAGGCACATAATCAAGGGTTGATAGCCTGAGGGGGGTGCTGGCCTGGGTTTGTCGGTAGCTGATGACCGTGGTTCGGAACCCACGTAAAGCTGTAGGTCCAGTTGCTAAATAGCCTTAGATGCTGACGCGCCTCTAACCGTAAATCCTTTCATTTTCCTTTCAAATAATGGGGCAACAAATTATGTTTTATTTATATATCAATCAAATGTTAGCCCCTTCAATGATCCGCGCAACTGAAAATCCAATTACCTCTATCGTTGTATACTTATTACAGTTCAATAGTACACGCTTCCTTGTTCTACTGTATTTGGAGTATACCAATACTCTCCTTATTACATGACATCATGCACACACATATAATAAATAAAATGGGGTAAAACTATAGTATTATATACAAGCCTCTTCAACCAGGGTGATAAATGTGACGATATACGATACACGGGCGTAGCCAGGATTTAGTTTTGGGGGAGGTTTAGTTTGAAGTAAATAAAACAACAAAAATATACTTACATGAAATTTAATATCTATATATTCATCGGAAAAATTACAACATATAACAAAAAATTACAACATATATAAGTTCTTAACTTTAAATGAAATGGTTAAATTAATTTCGTTCCTCTGCGTTCCATTAAGTCTGTTTTCACTTGTAGTGTTTCGTAAATAGTTTTTCAGTCTCCTTAGGCTCGAGAAAGACCTTTCTGGGGTAGCAGTGGATACAGGAATGGTAGCCATGATTTGTAGTAATGTGTAAATATTAGGATAAAGGTTTTTATCGCACATATCTTGGCATTTCAAACTAGATTTCGGGGTAGGCGAGAGACTTGTCATCACTGTTTTCCATACTTCAAGTTCTGCTTTAACCACTGATATGTTGCTTTCGGGAAGCAGTAACATGGTTAGTACATGGAAATTGCTTCTTCAATTTCAGAACTGGCAGTAAAATTTGAAGGTAGCACACCAGATAATGCTGATACAACTTTACGATGTTTGGTAAACCTTTCAACCAGTTGTTGAATTGTATGATCAAGAAATGGAATGAACAAATTACTTTTGTAATACGTGCATACATCCAATGCAGGAATGTTCGGTCTATTTAATTGTCTTCCGACAACGCGTAGCATTCGCAGTATACCACCATTTTCTTCCAGTAAAACCTTTGCGTCTTCATTCGACGTCAGTGTTGTTTCTCAGGAGTTGTAAGACATTAATAACATCATCTACATGTTTGAATGCCGTGATAAGATCGTAATTATTTTGATAGCGACAATGTATAGCTCATAACTTTTTGAAGAATCACTAAACACATCACAAAATCCGAAGATCGAAGCTTACTTAGCAATTGGGCGGCTTGTTGCGATGTTTCCTTATTGTGATTAAATTGGAGTTCTTCGAGAGCATTCACAATCGCTGAATAAATTTCCCTGAATCTTATAATAGCTTCATGTGTGTGGACCCACCGTATTTCACACATTGAGAGCAAGCTTTTTTGGTTACCGACGGGTAGTACCCCTTGAATTTTTTCTTTCAACAAAGCAGGGCGTTGAGCAGAATGTCGAAAGTAGGAACCAACAGACTGCACAATCCCAATGCAATTTCGGACATTTGCTAATGAACATGAATCAGCAATAGCAAGGTTGAGAGAGTGTGCACTACAGTGTACATAAAGAGCAAGAGGACATTCTTGGCGAACATAAGCTTGAGCTCCGTGCAAATACCCACTCATAGCTGCAGCCCCATCGTAACCTTGACCAACCACATGAGAACATTCAAATCCATGCTTTTTTAGAGCTGTAATAATAAGATTTGCGAGACCGGATCCTGAAACATCGACCGTTGGAATGTACTCAAGGAACATCATCGAACAAAACCCCCCCTTGGCTACGCCCGTGATACGATATAACTACATAGATAGTAACGCTGATTTGTCGAAAAGATGGATTCTCAATCAGTTTGATGAAAATGTTGTTGCTGAATTACGAGATTCACAACCAACTTATTGAAATATCGCCCTACAATACTCTGTAATTAGAATGTTTAACTCAATATCTAATAAGGCTTAGATTGCACGACGCTGTGAATACGGAAGCCTAATAACCGAAGTTTTTAAAATATTGATCCCCTTCGCTACTTCTAACTTATGCGAAAAAAGCTTCTCTTCTATGATGGCTTTAAAAACTAAATATAGAAATCGTCTATTATCACTGGTAAATAATTTGCTTATGTGTTTTTGTAATGATGATCCACGCATGGAAAAATTTTTAAGTGAAAAACAAAATCAACCGTCCCATTAAATTATTATTTCAAACAACTATGGCTATTACTTTGTTTAGGTTTATCTTATGTTGTTATTACCTGGTAATATTTATTTATCACACTTGTTTTTAAATTAAAAATACTGTATTTTGAACACATTGCGACCCACTATATTCCTAAACGCGACCGCCCTAGGGGTCCCGACCCCCAGATTGAGAAACGATGCTCTAATTTGAACGATACTTCTGAGATAAAAGACAAGCCGGGAAAAGGAATTGAACATACTGTGTCCTTAATGTACCATTACCACACATTATATTAATGTGAAATTATCTTATATTATTGGAAATATTTTAATGTTCTTACCTTTGCTATAAATTTTTTTTAAATATATTTTATTATTAATTAATTAATTTATTATTTTTTATTTAATTTATTTCACAGTTTATATTAGAGGAGCATGGCTCTTACAAACAGGATGTTGTAAATGTAATGTCGATGTAGCGTTATATTATTTGTGATATATTAAGTTGATATATGATGTATTTGGCCTCATAGTATGAACCAATTTTATAATTATTGACATTAGAAGCACTTTTTAAGCATTAATATTATATTTAGATCGGTTCATATGGATGTTGTAATACCAACTATTGGCACGATATCTCAATGTGCCAATGACCCTAGTTATCAGCTGGCCATCCAGACAGAAGGAATGATTCGTGATATAGTACGTCATCTATCAGCTGAGGTGAGTTATATTTGTAGCAGTTCAAATAATGTCATTATTTTTTTCAATACACATCGAAAGTCCCAAGCATACACTGAATATATTTGCATCATATTTCCATAGCATTATCATTTCATCAAATCCTTTTTTTATAAAAAATTATGCACATTTTAGTTGATTTGTTATTTTTAATAAACCTTGAAAAACTGAAAATGACATGTTATGAGAACAGACAGAATTAATCTTATATCACCATTATATCACTGACTCAGAATAGAGCTGATTAACAAATTACAGTAACAATGTAGTATTTGTTTCACAATATATTGAAAATACACGTTTCAGCCTCGCGACCATTCTCAAAGAGAGTTATGTATAAATTAAACTAAAGATTCAAAGTTCTGTCCAATGGAAGTCGGTTATTATTTTTACAGAACTTTCCAACTTTTTTTTCATTAGATAGAACTATGAAACTTTAGTTTAGTTTATACATAACACTCTTTGAGAATGGTCGCGAGGCCGAAACATGTCGGAGAATATCTTTACTATATTGTGAAACAAATACAAAGTGTTTTGATAATTAAAGAATAATATACCCATAATATGTTTGTTATTCAATGTTTTAAGAAAAAAATTCGTTCTTCGTTCTACATGCCACGTAACAGGAAAATAGTAGGTCCTAAACTTAATTCTCAGCCTTTCTGACTGCCTTTGCTGTTCATTTATAAAAAAATGAAACCATATTAAACTGGTCCACAAAATTCAAACTTTTTTTGTTACACGAAAACATCTATCTAAATTAAATGGTACTATGGCGACCTAATATATTAAGAGAGAATATTAAAAGAATATATTAATAATAGAATATATTAATATAATAATAAGATATAAGAGAATATATTAATAAAAAAAATAACACGTCAAGTTTCTTTAAAAATAACACGTCAGGTTTATTGACATTCAAATATATATTTTATATAACAAAAACGAAAACATACTTACACTTACATAATTACTCACTTATAAATAATATTTATGATTTTCGCGAGTACTTAGTTTCCGGTAGGTCCATTTAGAAAAATCCAAATGTGACTCCAGGATATGTATCTTCAAGTACATATTGCACTTTAAAGCATTGTATGAGATCAAAAGTTCATTAATTAAATATTTGCAATTTTCTGCTCTGTGGTTAACCAAAAAGTTTATTAGTTCCCTTATTTGAGGACCTTCTTTAAGTACTTGGACCATAAGTTGAGTCGTACTCTCTCTCTTAAGTTATTGTCTTGACTAGCAGTAGCTTCTTGAGTTTCTAATGGATTGGGAGGTGTTGGGAAAGGCAATTCTTTATAGTGTGTTTCGACTTAGTTGTGATACCCTTTATAGCAGTCAAACACAAATAACAGTCACTCACGTAATAAGTTGATTCCGTCCAAATTAACCCAAAAACCAAAGTAACCCAAATAATGTTTGGTTTCTAACGGTGTGAAATTTCGACGCTGAGAGGTAAAAGTTCATTCTCCACACACACATAACAAAAACTATCCGAATGATTTAAACACTTTCGTGGCATATTTACAGCCTTAACGAATATCAATAAATTTAAATTTGTTGACTATTATAGCTATCTTAACTTCAGAATTGACGTTATTCAAATATAAACACGTATATGAGGTAAAATTGAATATATAAAAGATGTCCTATAATTCACGAAAGATTTGAACTTTGAATATAAAACTAACAGGAGCTTTGCCTATCTTAATGCACATATAAATGGAGATGGAAACGGCCATATTGAAACACCACAGATGATTCATTGTTTTGCAATTTTGGTAGTTGGTGTCAATAACTTAGAAATTTATTAGTAGATTTATGCAATTTTAGTGTGTTTTAATCAATAATAAGTGCCGAATAAGTGTACTGGAGTTCTCTTTTTGTGTGTTCTAGTGTAAATATATGTTAATACTTATTACATTGACAATAAAAGCAATAATATCGGAAGTAAGGTAAACATACAAAATATGGTTAGTTGTGCGTCTTGTTGTTGTTCCCTGACACGAAAAAATCAAAATTCAGGAGTAACATTACACAGGTAAGTGCCTTTAATTCTAAATTTGTCAATTATTTAGAAATAAAAACGAATTTTGTTTGAATGGAATTTTAAGGTTATGAAGTCAACATATCGTGTGGTATCCATAGGCGTAGTCAAAGTGATTTCGGTAAAATAATATAATTATAATGTTATTCAAGATAGTGATTATCTTTTTTTTGAGAATTTTAACGTATGTTCTAAAATGTTAAGTTTTCTGAGATACTGGGCCTTAAAAAATCAGATAATTTTTTAGTTTTCGTTTGATACATATAAACATGTTACTTTACTCATATAATCTATAAAATATAACTATTCATACAGAGTGTTACCTTTTTTATAATACTTTTCAGAAATTATTGTCCTAATAAATGTAAATGTTACTTCCATTTTAATTTGGATTTCATGTTATTAAACCACTTTAATAGTTTTTTTTCAAGATTTCCCAAAGATTCCAAATAAAAGAACCCAGTGGATTAATTTTATTAAAAAGCCAGACTTTATTCCAAACCGCAGTAGGTTTTTGTAGTAGGTTCCCGTCATTTTGCTGAGGATTGTTTTGTTCGAACATCTAAAATAAAAGTGAGACTACTACCAAATGATGTTTCAACAATTGAAGAGGACTGTTTAAAAATGTAATTTTTTTATTTTATCATTTCGATAAACATCTTTCATAGCATTTACTTTTGAAAGTTAATTTTTTTGGTTGTTGTGAAAAATGAGTTTACTCTCGAATTTATATCTAACACTTTAGTTTATTTATTAACTATTTGCACTACAAGAATTATTTATATTTGTAAAAACGGTGTAATAGACGAAAAAATTCGTAGTACATATACAAAGTGATTTTGTTTAAAGGCAACTGATTACCTAATCTATTTTTGGAAATGATATGATTTTATGACAGAAGATTCCAATTTCCTAATAACTTTTTGTTGTATTGTCCACATAAAAGACACTTTGCTCTTTGAAAAAATAGATTTTTTTTATTAATTTAAATTTTCTCTGCGGTATCTAGTAAGTCTTCATTAATTTAATACAGTAACGATAATTATACAATTGTTTTATTCATACTGCCCTACGCCACTGCCAAACCGGAAACAATAGTCGGCCATATGCAACTACCATACTGGTCCCACTTACTAAATCATATGCTCCTTCCTGTAGTTTTATATTCAAAGGATTTGAATTTGCCGCCATTTGTGTAGTAAAGTGTTGGCAACCAAAAAAGAAAATAGTTTGACAGCTGACAGTTTAGGGTTAGTAAAAATGGAGCACTACACGAAAGAACAACGCATTTTCATTGTTGAACAATGTTTCAAAAATAATGAAAACTTCGTTCGAAAACTTTGTATAAGATATAACCGGAATATTGATATAACTTCGTTAACTGTGAAGAGAGTAATTAAAAAATTCAGGGAGACTGGATCAATTGGGGACGCTAAACACACTGGCCGTTTAATAACAAGCCGGTCAAATGATAATCGAATCGAATCGAATATCGAAGCAGTGCGTAAGAGTGTCGGAGGAAGTGCAGGAACATCGATTCGGCGTCGTGGACAAGAATTGAAAATTTCAAGAAGCTTTCTACGCTCACTAAACATCTGCTTCTCCATGCTTACAAAGTTCAATTGACACAAGGACTGCAGCCTAATGAACTTGCACAGCGAAGAGAGTTTGTTGAAAGTATTATTGAACAACAAGTAAATGCTGATTTTTCGAGCCAAATCGTTCTAAGCGATGATGCTAATTTTCACCTTGATGGCTTCATTAATCGTCAAAATTGCCGCAAGTGGGGTTCAGTAAACCCACATATGATTGTCGAAAAACAAATGCATCCACAACGTGTCACTGTTTAGTGCGGATTTTGGGCTGGAGGCGTCATTGGGCCATATTTTTCGAAAATGGAACTGGTCAAGCAGACAAGATGGTGCGACAAGATGGTGCAACATACCATACAGCCCGTGAAACAATTCAATTACTACATGAAACATTTCCTGGTCGTGTACTCTCTCGTTTCGGTGATCAGAATTGATTTAACACTAGTGGATATCTTTCTATTGGGTTATTTGAAGTCAAAGGTCTGTCATCAAGCCCTCATCCACCCGTCCATTGAAGGAGGAGATTCAAAACTGTGTCAACGTAATTCACCCACATTTATGCAAAATGACCATGGAAAATTTCGACAAAAGAGTGCGTTTATACCATCAAAGCCATGGAGGTCATTTGCTATTTCATACATAACCCTATCCTATATACTGTTTGTTTTAATAAAAAAAAATAGAATTGAAAAAAACTGAGTTGTCTATTTAATTCAAATCTTGCGTAAATTTTGGGACACCAGTTAGCTGTCACAACAAAAACTGAGGGTGATTGGGAAAACATAACATTGTTTTTGTAATGAGAGTAGATAAATAGAGTCAAATATCATGACAAAATTCGTGTGACGAAAACAATGTTTACCAGTGCAAAAGGCTAAAATCAAACAACATCGCGTCTAGAATTGATTTTCCAGGTTAAATTCAAAATAAGCTCTTATATTATACTTTGCTCTGAAGCTGAAAGATGCTGCCTTAAAATGTGTATACGGTGGTGGAAAAATTCTGATTCGAATAGGTTCTGTAATCGATGAAATGCAGCAGCCAAGAATTAAGTTGAGGACCTAATGGTACCTTTTGATGTAATTACATTTTATGTTGATTATTAATTAGGAATATCCAGAATTACGACGATTTTGCGCAGAGACAATTTTTAAATGTTGCGAAAAGGCCGCATCTCGTGAAATGGTTCGACAAGCTGGCGGTTTGGATCCCCTAGTTAATATGGCTCGAGATCCAAAAACAAAAGAAGATAAACCATTACTGGCTGCAGTCACTGGCGCCATCTGGAAAACCGCCATCAGTTCAGAAAACGTCGAAAGGTTTGATCAACTGAAAACAGTGGAGGTACTTCTTCATATTCAAGGTCATCTCCAAGAACTACAATTTCTCTTCTTAAATCAGGTGTTGGTTAAACTCCTAGAGAACGTGGAGGAAGATGAGGTGGTGCTTAGTAACGTTGTAGGTGCTTTAGGTGAATGTCTCAAATTTGAACACAATCGAAACACATTGAGGCGAGCTGATGGCATTCCTCATTTGGTTAATTTGCTGAATTACACTTATCCACCGCTTCTGGAGAACGTACCCATGGTGCTTCGAGAGTGCGCAGAAGATTCAGAATCGATGAGGATCATCGAGCAACTGGATGGCGTCAGATTAATATGGTCACTTTTAAGAAACGATTCACCGAAGGTAAAGTTTAATTTAAAAGTTTTTTATACATAAAGATTATTACATTATATTTTATTCATAAATTGAAAATAGAAATCTTTTAAACAGTCTATTTTCTTAACATGGAGCTATCACCACTCGTATCCATAACATCTATGTTCCAGTTATAGAGGAGTACCGCCATTTGTTTCATCGTTTCTTTTCCCCTTCAATTACCCTTGCTCATTCCTTTCTATATCTTGTTTTCCCTTTCCAGTCCATTATTCCCATCTCTTGCAGATCCTTCCTCTTCTGATTCTTCTTTTTCAATCATATCAGTGTGTACGATAATATATTATATTAGGTCCTCAACCTAATTCTCGCCTTATTTTTCTACCTTTGATAATTAATGTGGAATATAGAAATATCGAATCCCAGGTCGAAAAAAACTTGGCGGTTTAAATGTGATAAAGTCACTAAGGCTTAGGATGGTTGCGTCATTTACATGATGGAAATTCATACTAAATTGTATAAATAAAACAAAGTTGTCGAATTTCCACTTATATTTTTCTCTAAAACAACGCTTTTCGTTATAGTGGTCTCTTCAGATGGTTGACAAAGAATACATGTATGGAAGACAAAATTCTTTGTCAATTATCCGAAGAAGCTACAGTGTAGCGAAACGCGTTATGTTTTAGAGCAAAATATAAGTGGAAATTAGACAACTTTGTTTTATTTATACAATTCATTAAGGCTTTTGAGTGATTACAGTGAATTTTCACTCGAAGGGACCAAGTGTGGTGAATAAGGTCGGTGCGCTCAAATCGGCCAGTTCAATTTTGCGGTCGTTTTTAGAGTCCTTTTTGTTGTATGTGGTCAAACGTTGTTCTGAAGCATAATTACTTCCCTTTTTCCAGTATAAGGTCTTTCGTATTTCAGAGTCTCACTAACACAAATCACTTGGTACTAATAACGGTCAGCAGTACCCAGGAAGTTTTTCTTTTTTGAATCCAGAGAGCAATGCTGTTACTCCGAGTTATAAAATATTTTAGACTTATCGATTTCACCTTTTGAACTATATTTTAATTTATGCGCATTAGTGAGTACTTTCCCGAAAATAAGAGGATGCTAAATCTGGTAAGTTCGAAAAACGTGGTTAAACATCCCATTCGAGATTTTTTCCTTTATTTGGGTTTTTCGCCACTATCTAAAACTCAAAAAAAATCAAAAATACCTGTTCTTATTTAAAGAAAGAAACCCCGTGTAAAAACAAAAAACCAAACGGAGACAAATTTCTTAGTGATTCTTTTTTGTAATAAATTTGCCTAACGAACAAAATTTTAAAGATATAAAAATGTTTTTTACAAACCTTTAACGTTAATTGTTGTCAATATAAGTATCGTTGACATATACAAAAAAATATATTTACTTTCATTCGTTATTATATTACAAATTAATATAATTTATGTTTTAGTTTAGTTGTGAAAACGGGGGGAGAGTACCCTCCGAAACGTTAACGTTAAAAGTTTGTAAAATTTTTTATAAAATTTTTATATCTTTAAAATTTTGTTCGTTAGGCAAATTTATTACAAAAAAGAATCACTGAGAAATTTGTCTCCGTTTGTTTTTTGTTTTTACCCAGTGATTCTTTCTTTAAATAAGAACAGGTATTTTTGATATTTTTTGAGTTTTAGATAGTGGCGAAAAACCCAAATAAAGGAAAAAATATATAATCCCATTCGAGACTTAACCAGCTTCTTCGAAATGGTTCATGACATATAGAGTGTGGCACTATCATGTTGAAAGGCAATTTTTTCCTGCAACACTCTGCCCAGTGGAAATCAATTCCTTATGCGTAAGATCATTAAAGTATGGATACCTCTTGACCATGTTTGAATCAAATTAGTGGAATATTTATTAAACTTAAAGAGATTGACCGTGATACTTAAATGACCATATATACAGGGTGTGGGGCCAAAATCCGAACAAATTAAACATTTTTTCAAACATAATTTTTATTCTAAAAACGGAAAAGTTAACTTTTTTTGTTTACTAAATTGTTTGTAAGGTCATGAAGACATTTAGTCAATATATCCTTTCCTTGCTTGAACGACCACCACCATTCTCGCTCTGTAGCGCTAGCAGGCTCGTTTTAATGCTTCACGGTCCATATCGGCGAATGCCGCTTCAACAGCGGCTCTCAATAATACGACGTTTGGATAAAGTCCAAAATCTCTCGAGAAATTTAAAAAGTGATTCCTGATGATGTTAACATTTTTCTAACATGGCGCGTTTTCCTAACATGGTTAGGGAAACGCGCTTCGAGAAATTATAGACAAGTGATTTGATATATAGTGGTAAAACTCTGTGAGATTAATGTTCCACACCGAAGATTCCTATAGAAGAATTGATACTATATAAATGTTGATAAATTAATTATTTGATTAACATTTTAAGGTACAAGCTAACGCAGCATGGTCTTTGGTGCCCTGTATTCAAAATGCCACGGATTCAGGCGAAATGGTGCGATGTTTTGTAGGTGGATTGGAAATAATCGTTAACCTTTTGAAATCACCAGATCCTCATGTATTGGCCTGCGTTTGTGCAGCCATCTCCGAAGTGGCAAAAGACATCGAAAACTTGGCGGTTATTACAGGTTATTTTCCATCTGTTTTTTAAATCATTTTGTATAATGAACCGGTACTGTATTAAAGCACTAAGGCTGCTTTCACTTTCGCGAGGTTATTGGCACGTGGAAATTCGATAATGCGAACCAAAAATGTAATATTTAATTATAGAAAGGTACAATAATAGTTTTCTTTTAGATCACGGCGTGGTGCCTATGTTAGCTAATCTGGTCGAGACTGAAGAGGTTGAATTAAGGCAACACCTGGCTTCGGCTATTGCATATTGTTGTGCATGGGGATCTAACTGCAAAATGTTTGGAAGGTAAGTCCGCATATACACAGTTTATAATACAATAAAAAAAACCTCACTGGTTGTATCCTCAGGTAACTAGGATTAACTGCCATTTTTAAATAAAAACAGGCATAAACAATGACATTAAAGAAAAAATAATATACGAATGTTTTGTTTAAAATTGGACAAAAGTGCCAGAAAAACTTTCACATTTTCCCGGACTAGTACTGATACTTAATGTACGCACTGTGTCTATATATATATATATATATATATATATATATATATATATATATATATATATATATATATATATATATATATATATATATATATATATATATATATATTATTTAATATTTAAACAAAACGATACAATTTTTTTCTAGATTGGGAGCAATAACACCATTGGTTCAGTACATGGCAGACAGTAATCCAGAAGTTCACAGAACTACCGCCTTGGCTCTTTTCCATTTATCCAAAAATCCGTTCAATTGCATCACGATGCACGAAAGTGGCGTGGTGCCCTTCCTGCTGAAAGCTGTCTCTTCGACAGACTGGAAACTGCAGGAGGCAGCAGCAGGCTGTCTGGCCAACATCAGGAAACTAGCGTTGGAAGCAGAAACTGTTCATTTGATAAGAAATAAATCGGGGAGTGAACCAGAATATGACAACGATTAAATATTTTAATCATAATTATAATAAAAATACAAAATAACACCGTATTTTTTTTAAATTAATGATTGTAATGTTTTTTTTTATTTAATGATTATAATAATGATTTCAATTTCAATTTACAAAGTCAATAATTTGGCAAAAAATTCAAAATATGATTAACTATATTTAAATGAGATCAGTCTGCAATAACAATGATGAGCAAACAAAAAACAGAAAATAATAATTATATTTATTATCCGTATAAGTTTATAAAAGGTTTTCCAGTAAGAGTATCAAAACTTTGAAACGTAACAGCGGCAACACTGTTTGAAATACAAATGTCACTAATAGACTGATGTATTCAGTCCATAGAGCGAATTCCTCATGGAGATGGGGAGCAGTTTAAAAACGACCACCCAATTTGGGGAAAAATATATATTTCTGCCGAACATAATTTGTAAAAATATCATTTGTGTGTGTTATAAAATAACAGTTGTGAACAAACATAACTACAGATCATTATCATCAGCCCTTGTCGATCCCCTGCAGGATGAAGACCTCTTCAGCATGCTTCCAACTTTCACGGTCCTGGACTTTCCTCTGCCACTCGGGTTCAATATACTTAACGATGTCATCAGTCCATCGTGCTTTCGGTCTTCATCGTGGTCGTTTGCGATCAGACGGTATCCATTCCAGGATTGCCTTGTCCATCTGTCATCCCGTCGCCTCGCTATATGGCTTGCCCATCTCCATTTCAATTGCTTTACTCTTCCAATAATGTCACACACTTTCGTTTGTTTCCTGATCCTTGTGAAGTGTTTTCTGTGATCGTTTTCTAATGCCAAGAATACACCTTTCTATTCCTCTCTGTGTCACCCGAAGTTTTTGAATTGATTGCGATGTGAGTTTCCAGGTTTCACTTCTGTATGTCATTATAAGCCGGAGGTACTGTTCGAAGACTTTTTTTTCAGGTAAAGTGGGAGTTTGCTCTTAAACAGTATGTTGAGCTTGCCAAATACCTGCCAGCCTCATTTAACACACCGTTCCACCTCTCAAGCGGTATCCGCTGTATCCTCTGTCCAAGATATATAAAGTGATCTACAATCTCCAAATCCTTTCCTAAAACTGAAATTCACCTGTCCTCAGCAAATTTATTGAACATAACCTGACTCTTTTTCAGGTCTATTTTTTAACCAAATGGTTCGCCAGCCCTTCGCAGCTCTCGTATGCGTCTTTGCAGCTCCTCTGAGTCTTGTGAAAGAACGATATCATCTGCAAATCTAAGGTAATTTAAATTTGCACCATTGATCTTTACACCATCCTATTCCCAATCTAGATTACGGAATACTTCTTCAAGGCATGCAGAGAAAAGAAAAGGCGATATTGCGTCATCCTGCCGTACACCTCGCTCTATATTAATTCCAACTTCAAGATCATCAAGGTGTATTGTCGCTGTAGCTCCGTCATATATCGATCCTAATAAGTTTACATATAAAAAGGAATAAAACAATTTTTAACTTTGTTATCTATAACTTTTATAATAAAAGTAATAGATAGCAAAGTAAAAAATTGTTTTATTCCTTTTTAAAAATGAACTATCACAAAGTAACGGACAAATCAATCAATAAGGTTTGCATATTCTTTATCTACCCTCTAGCCAAGCAATGCATCCATTATAGCCTGCTTTGAGGATTAAGTCAAATGCTTTTTTGTAGTCGATAAAACCCAAGCGCAGGGACATGGTGTATTCGTTGTGCCTCTCTATGGCCTGTTGTACAACCTGGATATGATCCATTGTATCAGATTCTATCTGTGGTGGGCTTCCACGTGCCTTCGAGGTGTATCAGATCCTGCCCAACCTTTCATTTGCCCTATGCTAGAACTAACTTCATGGTCAGGACACCTCTGTTTCAGGCCATGAAGCTCTTCAATGATCTGTGCTGCGATGTTGACATTAGTAACGTATCTGCAGATCGGTTCACGAGGTTTGTCGCCTTGAGGCTGTTGCAGTGATCGATAATAAAGTGTAGGGATCGTTGTTGTAGCTTTATTTAAGTCTGTTATATACGCATTGTTTTTGTCTTGATTTTCTTTCTTTTGTTTTTTTTTGTTGCTTTTTTTATAAATTGTCTCAAATGGATTTATTCTGTCAAACAATAAAGGTTATTATTATTATTATTATCTAAGTCTGTTATTATATAAGCATTGTTTTTGACTTGATTTTCTTTTTTATCTTTGTTAATTTTTTTTTTGTGAATTGTCTCATAAATGGATTTATTCTGTCAGACAATAAAGATTATTATTATTATTATTATTATTATTGTACTGAGGCCACTTCTATATCCTGCTTGTTCTCTTGGTTGTGCGTCATTCACTTTTTTTATTTTCTTTTAGAAATAATCTTAGTGAAAATTTTGTACATTACTAAAAGGAGGCTTATTGAACGGTAGTTCTTTAAATCTTCCTGTGTTCCCTTTTTATGTAAAAGAACCACTTCTGCATTTCTTCATAAGTCAGGTACTTTTTGTTCTTTGAGGCATTTTGAGTATAATTTTGCCAGTGTTTTATTTAAAGTCCCACCACCAGCTTTTAGCATTTCGACAGTTACACTATATTTTTCTGGAGCCTTGCCATTTTTCATCGATTCTATAACATTTGTTCTTCCGTGGGTATTGTTGTCCTTGATTGGTTCAGATCTTGATATAACTGTAACTATAACTATAGTGTAACTATAACTTCATGTAACCACAATTCATTTATTTTTTTTTCCTAAAGAATTGTTGGTTGTTTATATTAATGCTGTTGAGATATTTTAAGTTTTTCACATATATCTCCATAATACGAAAGAGTTTTAAATCAAAATTCTTTAATTTGGATTTAAAACACTTTCTTATTATGGACATATATCTGAAAAACTTAAAAATATCTTAAGAGCATTAATATAAATGTAGCCTTTAAAACCAACAATTCTATAGGAAAAACTGTAAAAACTATAAACAAAAGACGGGGAACGACAATAAATCCGGTGCCTACCAAACAAATTGCGATTCGTGCAATAAATATTATATAGGACAATAATCATTTAAACTCAGAATCGCATAACACAAGCGCTGCTATCTAAATAATAAAATGGACTCAACATAAACTAAAGGTAAAAATAAGGGTTACAAACTGAATTTACTAGAATATTTGGATATAAACCGTCATAAATACACAGATGTGCTTCTTAACGACCAAATAAACTTCAACCATTCCCTGCTATTAAATATGTCAAAAAAACAGTCTGAATAGGGGTTCTGAGAATTCCCAGAAAAAAGAAAAATTATGTAAAATTACTTGATTGCTATAGTACCTACTATTCGAAGAAGCTATAGTGTAGCGAAACGCGTTATGTTTTAGAGAAAAATATAAGTGGAAATTAGACAACTTTGTTTTATTTATACAATTCCAGAATCTTCTCAAAGAAGCCGCGAAGTGTCCAGTGGAACAAGGTAGTTTTCGCACGACCACCGCTATTCGCTTGGAGCACCGTGACAATATCAATAACACGCAAGTTATTATCGATTATCGACAACTACAGGAGTGTAAGCCAGAATTACCCCACACTAAAGGTGGATCCCTGCTCTGGTGATTCAGGAGTAACGTCTTTATATCTTCATCCTCAGAAAGTCTCTATTTGGTGCGGTTTTTGGGCTAACATGGTGGTAGGTCCCTATTTTTTTGAAGACGATGATGTAGATCGTGCTACTATTAATGGTGAATGATGTAGTAATATGCTAACTATGATAAATGTGGATATAAACTATTACTATATCGTCCTTTAATAAGACGGTGCAATTTGTAACATATCTCTCCAGATAATCGACTTATTGTGAGAAAAGTTTCCTAGACAAGTTATTTCGCGAAATGGTAATGTTAACTGGCCATCAAGATCATGGGATCTCACGCCCTTGGATTATTTTTGTAGGATAATGTTAAATCTTTGGTTTACAGAAATAACTTGAACAATTCTTGAGCTTAAACAAAACATTCAAAATATATTATACCACGCGATATTTTTTAAAGAGTAATCAAAAATTAGGTCTCCAGAATGTATTCCACCAGCCGAAGCCGAGGAGAACATTTGGATGACAATATTTTCAAAATACAAAGCCATTATTTGTTCATGATAAAACAAAAAATTCCGGATTATGACTTGTAGTTGTCTAAGTATTCTCTAATTGGTTATGGCGTGTTCATATATTTTTTCTTTTTTTTGGATTTTCGCTACGATATAAACACAACACACAACAGAATACCAAAAATGTGCTTTAATTAATTTAAATAAAAATAACTGTATTGTTATGCCTTCCGTAGATTTAAATTCAATATGATTCCCGTTTCTAAAGGTTACAATTAAAAACGTTTAATTATTTCAATACACAATAATCACACAGCAAATCTCACCTATTATATATAATTTTTTGGTAGTATGTCACTGTCTAAAAAAAATATTATTGTCAATGTATAATTGACATACAAAATATATTTACTTACTATCTTTTAGAGTATTATATAGAAATTATTTTTAGATTCGTTTTGAAAACGGGAAGAGAAGACTTCCCAAAAGATTAACGTTCAAAAGTTTGTATTTATTTAAAAAAAAATTATATTTTTCAAATTTTTGTTCGTAAGGCAAATTTATTACAGAAAAAGAATCACTGAGAAATTAGTCGTCTCCGTTTTATTTTTTAACCAGTGATTTTTTTACTTACACACGAACAGATATTTTTGAGTTTTCGATCGTGGCGAAAAATCCAAAAAAAGAAAAAAATACTTGTAGTTGTACCTAATTTCAAAGACACTGTTATTGGAAAAACCCTATATAATAAATTCAGATGGGAGGTAGGTTGTTTTTTACAGAGTCATTATAAATAAAAAGTTATTATATTATAATGTAACAGTCTAATGAGAAAATGTCTAACTGTTTATATCTGACCGAAATTATATTTGGGAATAAGCCAAAATGTTAACCTTAAAAATTTTTATTTCTATATTTGAATAGAGAGCATCACAAAACTGTAATGTTGCCACATAAGTTACGAGCCCTTCCAATATAGAAAATAAAACAAATGTATTATTGTCTGTACCATTAGTGCATGGATATTGAATCTGATGGAGAATGAGGTCACTATTGCGTTGACAATGAAATTATTGAAATTTTTCCTTCTGCGTTCAAAAATACAGAGTACTGTCGAGAAATCTACGAATTATATCATGTACTTAATTTTTGGCACTTGCATTTCATCGACTGCAGAACATATTCGAATAAGAATTTTTCCCGCTGTGTAGTAATTGAAAAGTTCGCATAGCGGAAATGATAAATCAAGGTTATAGATGAACAAATTACTTTATTCTTCCATATATTCTCCCTTAAACTTAATATATTTTTTCAGCAGTTCATTTCATTCCATCTCTGAAGTGATTTTCTGGAAATCCTTCAAAATACTCATCTACGGCTACTGTAACTTCTTCATTTGATAAAAAACGCTTGCCACCAGGAATTTTTTGAGGTTTCGGGACAGATAAAAGTCAGTGGGAGCCAGATTTGATGAATACGGTGGATACTCCAACAATTCGTAGTATAACTCCTTCAATTTGACCACTGCAAAAACACCCCTGTGAGCCGGTGCATGGTCTTGATTAAAAATTATTTTTTCTTTACTAAACCAGGTCTTTTTTCACGATTTTTTTCATCTCATTGATCCAAAAGATTTGAGTAATACTGTCCTGTTATTGTTTTACCGGTTTGAAGGTATTAATTAACAATATGATGCTATAACTTTTTTGGTCGATTTTGATCACTTTCGCTGCTTCAAAGCTGAATAACCGGGCTCAGTCCACTCTGCAGTTTATTGTCGTTGTTGGGAAACATAGTGGTAAACCCAAGTCTCATCCATAGTTACAAAACGACGTTGAAAACCTATTTTATTATTTCGAAAAAGATCCAAATATTGGTTAGAAAGTTTTGCTCGAAGTCGTTTTTGATCAGAATATAACAAATGCGGCAGCAATCTTGCACACGGCTTTCTCAAACCAAATTCCTTTTTCAATATATAATACATAAATACTTTTATATATAATACATAATACATATTATATATAATACATAAATAAGAAAATACTTCCGCCTCGTTTTTCATGGTGTTCACATTGTGTGAAACAAGGCGGGTGTCAACCTCTGGGTTTTATCCACGTGCATCCTAAAATATCTTAATATTTATACTTTGTTTTGGACGGGTTATATCGAGATAAAGTAGTGGCGCAAGCCAGTGAAGTAGTATTTCGATATTACGTCCGTAGATTTCCTGTGTATTTCGAACAAATATATTTGTGACATTGAATATTGTCAACCAACTGTCACGCCGTTAACTAAGCCGGATGAAGACCGATGCTTCCAGCGGTAGTCGACCGCAATAATTTTTCGAACCTCAACTTGTATGGTGGTCGACCCTTCTGACCTAAATTCTAAAGTGTATAAACAGTGAGGAAGGTATGGCTTTAAGCCAGACTAGCATTCGTCATATCTAATAAGCCGAATTGTCCGTAATAAACAGAAGCCATCAGAGAGGCATGACCCTTCTTACAATAACATACCTTAAAATAACATACCATATCATAATCTCAAAAATCACCCTATTTTTATTCAGTGAAAAAAATAAAAATACTATTCGTACAGTACTTGAAAAAAATGGTTCCAACCAATGGCGGCTCGTGGGTTTTTAAAGTGGGAGGGCGTAGAAGAAAATAGTGAAGAATTTTTTTCTCCTTCGCGAATCCATTGCTGCTCACCACCAAACAATAAACACACGAAACAAAATAGAGAATTAGTGTCTTCACAACACATAGACACAAAATACTATTGTATAGTTTCCTGACAGATTTTCGCGTAAAACTTGCCCTATTTTTCCATCCTTTTTGAACTTGACTCAAATTCAATGCGGGCGTGAGATGACCGTTAGTTTAACTTTCTCCTCCAAACTTAAATTACTCATTATTAACTGTTTTAAATCTTCATATTTGCAATTAAAAGTTGATTATTTTTATTTAAAAAGTACTACTCAGCGTGTACACATATAGCAAATCCCAAATCAAGACAAGTATTCGCGAGTCGAACAAAATACCTTACGCGAGGCATATCAAATGCTCCATACCCGTCAAATGAACATTTAAAACGAATTACCAATACGATCGGTTGCAGGGAATCTACGTCCAAATAGTATGTTTTAGAAAGCAGTTAAACCCCTGAATTCTGACAACCAACAAAACAAGTAACGCCAACGACGAGATAAGATGATGTGTTGTACGGTCGCTGCAGTTAAACGTCCGGCCAATGATGTAAAAATTATTGCGAGAGGATAAAATTTTTATCCGTATTTTTTGGTGTGATAGGTCGACAGACGTTCTTCTACATTTGGATAATATCTTAAAATAAGGAAATAAAATATGGTATTTTGCTCTGAAAAAATGTTTACTGTGATCAATGCTGGAGGGGCGGCGTCCCAACGCCCTGCCTCACTAGCCGCCACTGGTTCCAGCAATTCCGAGCTGGAAACTTTTTTAAATGATACAGAACGTGCGGGGCGTCCGAAAAAGTGGAGTGGAATGTCGTATACTGCTACAACTCGGACAGATCGAGGACCTCAAGCCATTTGTAAACGGTCACTCAAGCTATGGAAAATTCAAAATTAAAATCGTTGGGTCCTCTATGAGCTCACTCGTATTAATGGCGTATTAGTGTATTAACTCATTCGTATTAATAGCGTTCTGGAGAAGAAAAAGGTACTATACTGGCAAGGAAAGAAATAATTCTGCTTGAGAACAACACACAACCCCATACAGCAAACATAGCCCTGGAAACGAGCACCGAGTTGGGCTGGGAGATTTTATCGCACTTGGTCCCTTCATATTTTCATTTCTTCAGATGCCTACAACATCACCTCGTTGATCGTCGTTTCAGATCTCTTGAGAAAGTACAAAAAAGCCATCCGAAAAAATTTCGTCCTAGGATTCTATATTTGTCTTAAAGGTGGTGAAAATGTATAGAAAGTGAGGGAGACTAGTTCGAATTATTTTTTTCCTAAATAAATGTCAAGGTTGACCAAAAAAAGACGGAGAACGAAACCGAAAACCAAATAACAGTATAGGTTTTATTTTCCAGAACTGGTTGTTCAACGAATTTAAATAAAAACACTCGTTAAATTTATTACCTTGTATTTTATTTAATGTTTAGTTAGAAATAATTATCTATCACAACGCTATATTATTTATTATTGATGGTAAAAGTACAATAAAAAAGGTGAGAGATATTTTTTAATTTAAGATATTATTTAACATATTTATTGATCTTTCTCTGATCTTCTGAATACATAACAGAAAATTTTCTATTTTGTTGCATAATATTGACGGTAAAAAATGTGTGGAAATTTGCGAGAATTAGTATAGCCCATAGTTAATATGTTGTTATAATATGTTATAATATCCTATAATTTTACGATTAATAAACAATATGTTATCAGCCAGTAGTGGCTTATATTTTTAATATATCAATTTTAATTGGAGAATGTCCCAGTCAATTTTAAAAAGCTGAGCTTGTGCCAATTTTTAAAGGCGCTAATAGTTCGATCTGTGAGAGTTATCGGCCTATTGCAATTTTGCCGGTGATATCAAAAGTTTTTCAAAAATTAATGGTACATCAGTTAACTATTTAGACAAAATAAAGTTTCTTGCAGCAACTCGATACGACTCTAGGAAGGGTCTGGGAACGAATACAGCCTTGTTTCGGCTTACCAGTTACATGTATAAAAACCTTAATGAAGGGAAAAATAAAGTGAATGGGTATAAAATCACCGACAGGTTAGTGTTGTGTGGAGTCCCTCAGGGTACTATGTTAGACCCAATATTGTTTATAATTTATATAAATGACCTTAAGTCCTTAAGCATAAAGAGCCACATTTTAACATTTGCTGATGACACAACCCTGCTAAACGCAGGCGATATAAAATTAAAAAAGCTACAAAATATTCAAAGCGATTTGAAAATATTGAAAAGATGGTTTGTTCGAAATGAGATGCTCGAAAAACATATGTAAGACTAGGATGCTTAATTTTGCACTTCAGAAACCCTGGCCTCGATGAGCCTATTCAATGGCATCATTTAAACTGTAGAGATGTATCATGTGATTGTATAGAGGTGAAACAATCTGCTGCAGTTAAGTATCTTGGTACTACTTTGGATGAGCTACTTTCTTGGACACCTCATATTCTCAATTTAAAGAAAAGGTTCTTTGTTGTGATGGCCCAATTTAAGAAAGCGTCAAAGTGTATGTCAGCGTCAAAGGACTAGATCGTCGGCTAATTTCAAGTGGTTAAGTTGTTCACCGTTTATGTTCACTTCTAAGCTCGTGTGCGTTTGCACGTGTATTGAAGTAGAAGATTAAAAAGTTTTGGTGAAATAGTTTCGCCTTAGCGAATACCTCTTCATATATCAAATTTGTCTGAATTATCGTGGAATCGGGCATTTACAATGGCGTTATCATAAATGTATTTGATGAGTACCGTGTAGCGGTGGTCGGAATCACTCACGAAAAAATCAAAGAGTTAGGCTGGGAAAAGTTCCTCACCCACCGTATTCCCCTGATTTTGCATTGGTAAATTATCGTATTTTCAGATCTATTGAATATTTTCTTTGTAAAAAAAATCCTCCTGCGACATAATTCTAAACTGCAGTTCAAATATATTTTATTTGAAAATCACCCTCATTTTACAAAAAGGAAATAGAAAGTTTGTCAGAGAGATGGATAAAGAACGTCATTAACCATGGGGAATATAATGTGAATTAAAACTGTATTAATTCTTAAATAAAATAAAATTTTGTACAGTATCAAAAATCAACATTAGTATGGTTATTCCTAATACTTTCTCTTATTTGCTTTTAGAGTAAACATATATAAAATAACGTAAAACATTTACAAACAAAGCTCCAATAATAAAAAGCATAAAATAAATTATTATTAGTAATACTAACAGTGGAATATAATTAACAGTAACTTTATATTTTCGAGAGAAAAGAAAACTAGTGAAATCTTACTTTCATTAAAGCAAAGCGCTGATCATCTTCTAAAACTGTTTTTGCATCGGTCATATTTTCACATTCACCGCCACTTTACGCGCCACAAAGAGTTCGAGTGAAACTGTCGACCAGCCAAACCAAGTCAACAGCATTGGATGGGCAATAAGTAGAATAAGTCGGATTAGAGAGGTTGGGCTAGTGCAACAAGACGATAACGTTATTCTCGATCGATAGGGTAACATTGTAATTACTCTAGGGCGAAGGTTTATTTTTAACTCACGTAATTTGAAGTATGTGGCAATTAAAAAGTAGAACACATAAAATAAAAGTAGAACAACAAAAGTACAAACATTGGTTTTATTGTTAATAAACATTTTTAAAGGTTCAGTCAGTTAGGTTATGTATAAATAACTAAATTTTAATTATTTAAATCTCACTGGACAGTTCATTGCTGTCTACCAGATATTTTAAAACACACTCCCTCAAATTATCGGAAGTGCACGTCCTTTGGAAAGTTAGCGCACACTACAGTGAAGGAGTAACTCGCCATCCTCTCCCGTTTCTTCGGGAAAAAGCTCACGAAATCGTTGTCAATTCAGAGCTCAAGCTCGTATTTTATTAATACAACGCGTTACAGTATCAATAACAGAAGACAGGTTTAAGTCCTTGGCACAAAGAGCTTCTGGCTGGATAATCTAATGATACTTAAAAATTATCCTTCCCAAATAATTTTCAAGTAATGTAACAAAGCGTTTTATCCTGCCAATCATGAAAGATGCTCCATTTATGCAAACACTATCTAATGTTGTCCACTCTGCTTTGTTAACTTCAATTAAATTTTTAAGTTCTTTAAAAATGTCCTCACCTGTAGTTAAAACTAGTTGATGCAATCAAGAAGTTCTTCCACAATACCAAAATTATCGTTCGTGTAACGCACACATATGCTTAACTACGCATTATCTGTAATGTGACAACTTTCACCCAAGGTAATGAAAAGTATTTACAACATTCTAGTCCAGAATACCATGACTGTATTTCTAAACTAAGCTATTTTATCATTCATATTTTTGATGTTTTTATCACCGACGTTTTGGGCAAATATTAAAAGGCTATTTTTTTATTATCTCCTCCCCGTCAGAAAAGGGTTTTTTCTTGCGAGCTAACATAAAGGAAAGATAATAAGAAGCCTTCACCATAGTTTCCATTTCGTCATTTCTCTTCTGGAACAAGGATTGTTGGCCCGCTAAAGATTTAATTTCTTTTTATTGATTAATTCCGTTCGCAAGTGTCATCCGACAAGATATTTGCTGTTGAAATGGTTCATAAGGTACTCTTCACAAGGTTTACTCATGAACAAAGTGAAAATAAAATTTTTAAAACAACAACGCTCGACGCCAAAATCTAAAAACCGTTTAAAAAAGCTTAACGTCTTGCCCGGCAGTTTAAAATTAACTGAGCCAGATAACCAGAGTTTCGCACTTGCTCTCGCTAGAGGACGGACAACCATAGCAAGGCCCAAGCAACGCCAAAGCAGTACCGCTTTCAGGCGCTGTTGTTTTCAGTAGCTTATGAGTAGGGTTTTTAAGGATTTTGACAAAGTTCCTGAAGACGACATTATAATTTTTTCACATTTTTAAAATTGTTCAATAAATCTTCACGTGCCAGTGTTAAAACTCCGCCGTGCCACTGGTCGGACACCCATGTACTAAAGGATGATTTCTTTATTGTATCGGAACTTTCAGTAGGGGTCGTTGTCAAACGAACCGTGAGTTTGGACATCTCCACTGTCAAAACTGTTCAGTATAGCCTGACAAATCATTATGGAACGTTTAACATCAGAACAACGCTTGCAAATTATCTAAATTTACTAACAGTTTGTGTTCTGTGTGGCAAAACTTATAGAGCAGTTCGCGATGATCAATGATTATTTAATTCCGAATTTGAATGGTATTGATCTGGAGGAGGTGTGGTTACAATAGGACGGCTTCACATTTCATATAGCCAACGTAACAATCGATTTATTGAGGAACAATTCGGTGAGAAAATTATTTCGAGGAACGGACCTGTTTATTGGCCACGAAAGTCAAGTGATTTGACGCCTTTTGATTATTTTCTTTGAAGTTATGTTAATTCTTTTTTCTATGTCGATAAACCGGCAACTATTAACACCTTGGACCGAGCAAAATAACTCGAACAATTGGAGTTTCGAAAAAAAAAATTGTTGTCATAAATCGAAAGAAAACCAAAGCGCGTGTGACGTCACAATGTTTATTTTCCTCCAACATTCCAGACAACTGATACTAGTGTTTTAGTTTTTAATCAACTTATTCTTATTATTATCATTAGTGTATTGATAAATTTATTAAAAATGTCAAATTTAATTAGTTATCATACCTGTTTTGTACCATTTTGTACGAATACGTACCATTTTGTACAAAAACAACTCGGGAAAAAAATTATTTTAAATGTTCCACAAGATGTTAAATGTCGAAATCAATCTTTTCCAAGCAGCATGAAGTATTAATCCTAAAACAAGATCAAAGTTTTACAACCACCCGTCATCAAATTTATAAAATAGATTATTATTTATAACATATATCATTATTTTTATGTTTGAGTAATTATTACCTGCTAATTATACAATCGAGACATTGAGTGTCTTGAACTTTTTATTATTTTTTTTAATAATTAACGTTACTATATTAGCTTTACTCAGAAATGTATGTTCTGGACATACACATCCTTTCACCGCATAAATACAATTTTTGGAGTTAAATTGAACATAACCTACAGTCTTGTCATCGTAACTTTCGCGTGACACCCTAGAAATAATTTAATTATATTTAAAAGATTATAATTTACATTATAATATTCTAAAAAACTGAAATTGATGCATTAGCATTTCGAACTTCTGCCGAATTGAACCGTAATTTTTGAGAAAATCTGTGGCCATAAAACTATCCACACCAGGCATATTATCAGAATTGGCCTTTATAAACCCTTTGTCACATATTACCGAATTAAATTAGTAACCAACAATTTTTTTTGTGCTAAACTTCAATAATTTTGACAGTATATACAAAGGAAAAAGTCGTTGACAGCACTTACTTGAAAACACTTCATCATGATGACGTCACAAATATGGCAGCCAATCGTGGCGCTTTCAGAGTCACGTTATTTTATTTTAACTTGTATAAATATTAATTCATTTATAATTAATTGCAAACAATTTTTTAAAGTTTTTCGCATTGATTATCAATATTATGTATGATAAAGTTTTAAAATAAAGTAAAAAATCGATAATTATTTTTTATTCAAAAACCCTATTGCGACATAAGACGCCAATTGCTTGAAAAAGAGTTCGGATATTGAATTGACAGACTGCGCTTTGTCAGAAGTAGCCGCGGTGGACGTTTGTCCGAAATTGGTATTTCACACATTAAATGGTATTTCACATAAGATCACGGGCGTAGTTAGGATTTAGTTTGGGGGGGGGGGGGGGGGGGGGTAGTTTGAAGTAAATAAAACAACAAAAATATACTTACATGAAATTTAATATCTATATATTCATCGGAAAAATTACGACATATTTATAAAGTTCTTAACTTTAAATGAAATGGTTAAATTAATTTCGTTCCTCTGCGCTAAATCTAAAACCATTAAAGAAGAAATCTTCGGCTTATTCTTTTAAATATATCCACTACTTCATCTGAATGAATTTCTGTTCCATAGTGAATGTTCATGAGAGCCAAACCATTAAGTCTGTTTTCACTTGTAGTGTTTCGTAAATAGTTTTTCAGTCTCCTTAGGCTCGAGAAAGACCTTTCTGGGGTAGCAGTGGATACAGGAATGGTAGCCAAGATTTGTAGTAATGTGTAAATATTAGGATAAAGGTTTTTATCGCACATATCTAGGCATTCCAAACTAGATTTCGGGGTAGGCGAGATACTTGTCATCACTGTTTTCCATACTTCAAGTTCTGCTTTAACCACTGATATGTTGCTTTCGGGAAGCAGTAACATGGTTAGTACATGGAAATTGCTTCTTCAATTTCAGAACTGGCAGTAAAATTTGAAGGTAGCACACCAGATAATGCTGATACTACTTTACGATGTTTGGTAAACCTTTCAACCAATTGTTGAATTGTATGATCAAGAAATGGAATGAACAAATTAATTTTGTAATACGTGCATACATCCAATGCAGGAATGTTCGGTCTATTTAATTGTCTTCCGACGACGCGTGGCATTCACAGTATACCACCATTTTCTTCCAGTAAAACCTTTGCGTCTTCATAGAGATGAAGATATTCGACGTCAGTGTTGTTTCTCAGGAATTGTAAGATATTAATAACATCATCTACATGTTTGAATGCCGTGATAAGATCAATGTCAATTGTCTGTAATTGTTTTGATAGCAACAATGTAGAGCTCATAACTTTTTGAAGAATCACTAAACACATCACAAAATCCGAAGATGGAAGCGTATTTAGCAATTGGGCGGCTTGTTGCGATGTTTCCTTATTGTGATTAAATTGGAGTTCTTCGAGAGCATTCACAATCGCTGAATAAATTTCCCTGAATCTTATAATAGCTTCATGTTTGTGGACCCACCGTACTTCACACATTGAGAGCAAGCTTTTTTGGTTACCGACGGGTAGTACCTCTTGAATTTTTTCTTTCAACAAAGCAGAGCGTTAAGCAGAATGTCGAAAGTAGGAACCAACAGACTGCACAATCCCAATGCAATTTCGGACATTTGCTAATGAACATGAATCAGCAATAGCAAGGTTGAGATAGTGTACACTACAGTGTACATAAAGAGCAAGAGAACATTCTTGGCGAACATAAGCTTGGGCACCGTGCAAATACCCATTCATAGCTGCAGCCCAATCGTAACCTTGACCAACCACATGAGAACATTCAAGTCCATGCTTTTTCAGAGCCGTAATAATAAGATTTGCGAGACCGGATCCTGAAACATCGACCGTTGGAATGTACTCAAGGGAACATCTCTTTAAGTATATGGTGTTTATTATCTGTAAAATCAACATATCGAAGACATAACGAGACTTGTTCTACACATCCGATGTCGGTGGTTTCGTCAACCAGAATCGCAAATAGTTTGGCTTTCTTTACTTCTTCAATTATTTTATATTGAATTAATTCACCACAAATGTCAATTATTTCGTTTTGGATCTGAGGGCTTGTGTACAGGGCATTCTTCTGTGAAGTATTCAAATTCTCAGCCAGATCTTTATCTCCAGACTCAGCCGCAAACCGCAACAGGGCTCTAAAATTACCATCATTCTGTAGTGGTTGTTCAGGTTCTGGTGATTCTGGTGTAATTTGTATGCGCCCCGAATCGATTTTACCTCTCAACGAGATGCCTTGTTTGCCGCAAAAAATTATTGCTTTTACGATAGGGATTGGTTTCTTTCGATTCTCCTCTTGTTGTCTCTTTGTGTCAGAAGACAGCTGTTCAGTGACCGAAAAAGCCTGCGAAGACATTACTTTTAGAAAATTATCTGCCAGTTCTGAATTTCGCTTTTGGTATCCCGATTTCGCATGAGCTTCAAATATTTCTAGGGCATTTTTCCACTTACAAAAAGGTTCGGTTACCAACTGGCCGATCCTTTGATGACCGCCTTTACCTTCATCAAGCGAACGTCCCATTACCACGCAAACTCTGCAGTATGCTCCACTTTTATATTCCGAATATGACAACCAGGGGAATCTCTTCAACCATTTCAATTGAAAGCGCAAGTTTCGTTTTGTGGAAATAGGAAACTTATAATCTCTGGGTGGGTTCCATGGCGCAACGTCCACTAGTTCGGATATATATTCAATTCAAATGTAATAATTTATCTCTCTTCACTCCTCGTATTTTTTCGGTATAATAGGTAATATTTGGTATAATAGGTAATTCGGTATAATAGGTAATATTTGGCTTATTCGGGGGGGGGGTTTGAACCCCCAAAACCCCCCCTCGGCTACGCCCGTATATAAGATAGTTTCAAGGCATCTAATTTGGTTATTGTTTTATATTAATTTAAAGTTTTATATTATGCTTTAAAAATTCGCGCGCTTACGTATCGACACAATCATTTATTTTTGGAGTTGGTAGTACTCTTTGACATCTGATAGAGGTTTCATATCATTTCGTTTATTAAGTTAGAAGTTATAGCGTCTAAAAATATGAAATAAATAAATAAATACATTTATCGAGCAAAGAATTTGCATTAAATTTTGTTTAAAAACGAAATTTTCTGGGCTGATGCATTATAAATGTTAAAAAAAGTGTTACGACGATAAAGCTGTATAAAAAATGTTTACAAGTGGTACAAATACTTAAATAATGATGGAAAAGCAGTTGAAGATAAACTTAATTTAAGAAAACCTTTTACTTTAGCCAGTGATGGAAATATTATCAAAATTAAGGATCTAATACTAAATAATCGTGTAGCAGCAAAACAATTCATGGTTTTTGCGTGAACGATACTGCACCATCGTACACTACAATAATTATTCGTCAATTTTTCTCTAAAAATCAAGCAAACACCATATTCACTAGATATGGCACCGTGTGGCGCCGTTTTGACTCCACCGAAGATATTCAAGGAAGTTCGTTGGCCGTTTTGAGTGGAATGTCAGAAATCAAGCATAGAAACATCCTCGGCGAAAACCACTTGATCGTCTGCGAACGGTAAAGAAGAGAGCGTGTTGTTGAATATATTAAGTCCCATTTTTTCGCACTTTCTTCTTCATAAACTTAACATTTCGTTCAGGTAAAATTTGAATAACTTAAGAGCTAAGCAACAACCTTGTAAAAGTGAGTAATATGATAGTTGGTGCAAAAGGAAAGAAACTTAAACTTAAAAAACGTATATATGTGACCAACTGCCAAAGCTATAAAAAAGCTTTGAACAATTATGTTCAATAAAGGCGAAAGTTGAGGAAGAAGAAATAAGACTTAGAGTTGGTAAAGGCAGGATTGCAATACGACAGCTATACCGTTAATCTAATGGAATAGAAATATGCCAAATAACATCAAACGAAAGTTATATCAGGCTATAGTGAAAAGCTCACTAATGTGAAGCAGATCTATGGAAAGTGTCCGACAGAAATATACAGAGATGGAGGCCTGGAAATGGACTTTTGGCTATGTAGATGTGGTAAGACTCATGGATACAATCCGAAATGGAAGAATAAGCAAATAAATGGGGTTACTCTTTAACATAAGGTATTATAAAAGCGAAATGTGTTGTGCTGGATAAAAGAATTGTTTCCCCTTTGCAAAAATGTTTAACTAACTCACTAGTAAAAGCAGTACTTTGTAAAACGTTTAGTATAGATGGTTTTTCAGTCCATATTATTTTTTTTTTTTTGGTGTCACAGATTCCCTGTCCCATTAAACCAACTTATCTCTTGTGATCCTCATTATCATATTGTTTGCCATCCTGCTAATGTGTTAAGCCCAATACATTTTCTTCTCTTTATCCACTACATCAATCCTTCTAGTGAAACATTTGGTGTGAAACATTAAACCCAAAGAGATTTACCAATCAACACTAAATCACTTAATTTTAATTTTCCGATGCGCGTTGCATTAACCATATCAGCATCATCAGAGGATGATTGAATCAAAATCTAGATTTTTAGATCTATTTTATTTTTTCGACGTGCGCTTCGCTAACCATGAAGATAACCATTCGCTAATCATCGGGAGATTATTCAGTCTCAATCTAGATTTTTAGATTGCAATCATCTCCTGGCGATGTAAACGTGGCTAGTAAAATGGGATCGACTAATTAAAAACAAATTATTTGACGTTTAGTGCTAAATCTCTTTGAGTTTAATCTTTATGCACTGGTTATTGATTATATTACATATGCATATATTAGATATTATTACATATGCCCCTTTTTTTATTTCGATTATAGACGCATCGACTACTCTGGCCATTTAACGTCTATTTTTCCCAGTTTTTTTAGTGCCCCATTAAACGAAGCTCCAGAGCCATATTCTAATCTCGCCACGACCAAAAAATGCTAAAATGAGCCAATTAAAGATCGAAAGTGTGCTTTTTTCATAGCCAAAGCCAAGGAATATGTACCTTCTAGACGAAACCAGGAACCAGTATTTTTATTGAAAAGTTCTTAAAAGGCTTCGAAAAAGAGTCAATCGGGTGAGATCAAAGTCAAGAACACCTGAATATCCTATACGTTCGACAATGCCTCTTGCCATATAACTATTTCAATTAACGAGTTTTTGGCAAGTAAAAAATTATTGTGGCTCCGCAGCTCCCTTATTCACCAGACTTGAGTCCTTGTGAGATTTTCCTTCTCCCAAAATTAAAAATGCATTTCATAGAATATCACATCGGGACCTTGGAGAATATCGAAAGGGCTGTAACCCAGCAGCTGAAGGCAATTTGGTATTTGAGTTCAGACTCTGCTGTGAAGAGTCTTCAGGGCTGTGTGGTTTCCCATGGCAACTACTTTGAAGGAGATAATGTAGAATTACTTAATGCACATATCATTCATTATTTTATTTATACATCTCATGAATGACCGTTAAAATTATAGTCTGCAACGAGTAACATTTCATAGATTTTTACTCGGATTATATCATCATTTTATCGAGAGTACTAATACAAAGATAATAATAGATATTCTGACTAGTTCGTATCCACTAGTCGCGACTCAAATTATCATTTAAGACGCTAGCTGCGAAATTTAACTTAGTCCAGTAGAAAACAGTTATAAAAGAACTTTACAAAAATAACGGTTTATTTATTTTGTCTTCTTTTTTATTATTGAAAATCCATATAATATTATCGTTACCAAGTGTATTCGATAGTATAAGACAACATAGGGTTTTAAGATTTTTATTTTTTTTTTAATTTCGAAAAATTGTCGAACTTTATCGGCTATGCGAAGTGCATAGTGGGGGGAACGACGAGGCAGTTTTATACCGTGGAGTACTAATATAACACGTATCAGAATTATATTTTTAAATAAAATAATAAAGTAATAAAATAATAAAGTAATAAAATAATAAAGTAAATAAAAAATTAAATAAAATATAATTTGTATTGTGAATTGTAAGAATAATAGCAGAAAAAGCAAATGTCTATATTATAAGTTTCAGGTTGCAAGTTGCAAATTAAATCAAAGAAAAAAATGGAGGGCAGTAGTAAGGAGAAAAAAATAATACTACTATAACCTTATTTTTTTGGAATGATATCACATTTTTCGTGTAAGAGGATTAAATAATTATTTTATTTATTTTTTTATCAAGTATCGATGGATATCCGTGGCATCCAAAACCATTCGATGTTATATGTAAAAAATATACATTGGTTGCAAAACATCAGATATTGAATCAAGTCCCAGTTATGCTGCAACATTATTTCCATCAGTTTACAGAGTAAAAAAAATCAAGAAAGTTTTGAGCAAGTTTATAAATATAGAGAAATAATAAATAAAATTTTATATGATATCAATATTAATAACCTGAAAAATAATGGTCGATTAGTTAAAAAATTAGGCAAAAATTAATTTAAATAAATAAAAATAACCAAATTTATTTAGCTCAAATTATAGCAATACAAATTCTACAAAAAATCACAAAAAAAATGGATAAAATTAAATTATAAGAATAAGAATTGACAAAATTCTTAAAAAAAGTGAATAAAATTAATTTGATGACGAAAAAAAATTTATTTTAGTCGGTTTATTTAACTTATCGTTAATTTACTATTTCAGATCCAACCGTTTTATGGAGCGGACAATAAAAAATCACAATTGAGTATGTCTGCAACAAATATATATATATATATATATATATATATATATATATATATATATATATATATATATATATATATATATATATATAGATACATGCATACATACATACATACATACATACATACATACATACATACATTTATTTCTTTTCCTTATTGCCCTATCTCTGATCATTGTCTTCCAGTCGATAATCCCCTTCTCCCTCACATTCTCCATGACAGCCTCTCTCCATCGCCTCCTTAGTCTTCCTTGCCTTCTTTTACCTTGTGATCTACTCTATACGATCTTCATCATCACTCTAATTTCTCCTCCTCTCGCTATGTGGCTCGGTCACTGCAGTCTTCTCGATTTTATTATCGTGTTTATTCTTGAATCCTTGAAAATATCACACATTTCCTCATTTGTTCTCATATACCACCTTTTTTCCTCCAGTTATCCTTCTAATTATCCATACAATGCAGTTGGTCTCAATACTGTCTTATATAATCTGAACTTCTGGATATGATTTTCGATCTTATTAGATGGTTCAAGGCTCCTGCACATCTATTAGGTTTGATCAATCTTAGTTCCATCTCCTTCTCTTCTTCACACTTGTTTGTATCAACTTCCACGTTCGAGACATTTTCTTATGAACCTTCTACAATCATTAGTTTGGTTTTCTTTTGATTGATTTTTAAACCAAACTTGTACGCTGCTTCCACTAGCCTTTTTGTCACTTCTTTCAATTCTTTCTCACTTCTCGCAATTATTGCTATATCGTCCACATAACCCACTATTTGATGGCTTCTGTTAAGAATTTGTTCTTCTCGGTTCAGCTTCCTAATAATCATTTACAAAACCATGTTGAATAACAGTGTCGGTAGTGGATCCCCTTGCCTTAGGCCTGCCTTGATCAGAAAATATTCTGTCGTTCTTTCTTTTACACCTACATTGGCTGTTGTTATCTCAACTGTCATGCTCACTAATCTCACTATTTTAGAGGGTACTTTAAATTCTTCCATGGTTTTTGTCTGCAGCAAATTCGGGGCAAAATATTATGGAAGCGATTGAAATAATTACAGGAATTTGTTAGGATTTTTCAAGGTTAACCATGAATATCAAGTGAGTGTTTTTTTTCATCTCTGATCTGACATCTAAAACCTTTATTTGCAATCGATACGTTACTAACAATATATGAAATGCTGAAAATCAAACAGAAATTTTTGAAGATAGCAGAATCATTAGAATTGCAAGTAATACAAAATTCGTAGACGAGGAGTGTAGTACGCCTACACAAAATTTTGTTCATTAAGAAAGGCCAAACAGATAATAAAAATAATTAAAAATTAAATAATAGAAATAATGAGAAAATAATAAAAAAACATAAAATTAACGTATTTTAACATTACTTAACCTAATTTAGGTTAGATTTGTTTTAGCTATTTTGTTTTCTTATACTTACTGATTTTAGCTGATCAAAAAAAAAGGAAACTAAATTTATTTAAGTTACATTTTACACCACAAAATATTTTTTAATTGAAATTAAAATTTTGTAATTTCGCATTCAATTGTTATGTAAACTGCCACCTTTAGTTACTAAATTAGTTTTATTTTATGTCGGCGGTTATTTTTCATTTGATATGATTTTTTTTCCAACTAGCCATTTTTTAATGTTTAGAAAGAGAAAAAGTTTGAGGATTTCCATTCTGTACCCTCATCGCCCACTACAAGCCATCCCACCTTACACAATGGTGACGGCCCGTCGTGGCCCTTAGTGTAGAGGGGCCATCAAAATTACAGTCACTTTTGCGACCGTACCGCCCTCTATAGGAAAAGTATCTCATTTTTCACTCTAACATCGTATTTAGTGTGGTAATATGATTGAATGTTTGGAATGATTGATTGAAATATTGTCTGAATGTTTGGGGCGTGTTGATAAAACAAAAACAAAACAGAGAGAAATTTCTCAGTGGTTCTTTTTCTGTAATAAATTTGCCTAACGAACAAAATTTTAAGAAATATAAAAATTTTCTAAAATAAATACAAACTTTTGAACGTTAACGTTTCCGGAGGTCTTCTCTTCCCGTTTTCAAAACGAATTTAACAAATAAATTATATTAATTTCTATATATACTGAAAAGATAATAATATAAAAAAAATATAGAAGAATAAAAGAAACCGCTCTAATTATTTTAAATAAAAATAACTGTATTGTTTAAATTCAATATGGTTCCCGATTCTAAAGAATACATTTAAGAAGGTTGAAGTATTTCAATACACAATAATCACACAGTAAACCTCACCTATATATTTTCTTTTTGATCGTATATGTCACTGTCATTAAAACTATTATTGTAAGTATCATTGACTTGTACACAAAATATATTTACTTCCTATCTTGTCAGTATATATAGAAATTAATATAATTTATTTTTTAGATTCGTTTTGAAAAAGGGAGGAGAAGACCTTCCGAAACGTTAACGCTTAAAAGTTTGTATTTATTTCAGGAAATTTTTGAATTTTTTAAAATTATGTTCGTTAGACAAATTTACTATAGAAAAAGAATCACTGAGAAGTTTATCTCAGTTTTGTTTTTGTTTTTTACCCAGTGATTCTTTGTTTAGATAAGAACAGATATTGTTGATATTTTTTTAAGTTTTAGAGCGTGGCAAAAGTATGATACATACTTTCCAGCCATGGGGCATTAATAATAAGAATATCGTATAATTAATAACAATAATTATATTAATCACAAGGCTCAAAGCAAACACCGTTCCAACTGCCTCTAATATTAGAATTACGTACTCACATTTCATCAAATAAAAAAAATCGATGAACCTTTCAGGAAAAGTCTGCGAGGATTGTTTTCCTCGTCTATATTTTATACGTAGTTTTTCCCTAGTGTGTACGCCTGTCATCCCAACTGTGGGACTGCTCAGTATGTTTTAAGCCGTTGTAGAGGCGTGAGCGTCCAGATGGAACACATTCGATGAGGATTACAAACTCTGCGTTCGCCATTCGTGCCTTTCGGACACAAGACTATTTCCAAAACTGGATTCCATAACATCAGGTAAGCACGTTTTCTTTTAATTTTCCTTTTTTATTTTTCGTTTTTGTACCAATTGTGTCGATTTGGCATTCGTTTAAGATAGTTGCTAAAATTTTCGAAATAACTGGTGATATTTTGCTTCAGTGAAGAATAATTAGGAAGATATCACTACAAAGACACAAATCGGGCTTTTTTTCCTTGCTACTATTATTAATAATACTTCTACAAATTGGATTATATCGATTGATAAAGAAAAACATGCAGATCTATTTTATTTACATAACCTATATTAATATACAGTAAAATAATAAAATATCAGAACACGCTTTGTATCAAAATTCAACATATTACTATGATAAAAAAGTAAAGTAACTTTAAATAAAACCCAAACAATTTATTTATTCGTCCAAATTAATTTTGTCTTCTTCAAAGTAATCATCTCTCACTGCAATATACTTAATATTGCAATATACTTACGTTTTTGCCGGTCTTCAAAACAGTTTTTATTGTCTACTTCAAGTATTTCCTATAAAGTGACGAATTAACTCTCTTGAATATCTATTATGGACTCAAAAAACCGTCTACAAAGTGGTTTCTTCAATCAGGAGAACAGCAAAAAGTCCGATGTCATATCTGGTGAATATGGTGCTAGTAGAATTTTGTTCATTTTGGTAATGATTTCTTAATTGGTTGAACTAAAAAATGTCTTCCTGAACAAGGTTTATCTTTAACTGCTTCTCTAAATGTCTAAAACGTGTACATCACTTTTGATGTGTGAACATTTTTTTTTTGTCGCAGCTCATCGCCTTAAAGTAAAACTGTCGGTTATAGAATTACTGTTCAGAATGAAATGAAACTTGGCCTATTGGTGCATTATAATAAGATAATGAACCAGTTAAAATTTTAATGAACTGCAGAGAACCAGAAAAAAGATAATAAAAAAATGTTTTGCCTTTACCATTGATCGTTATGAGAAATCACAGATTTTGTTTTATTTCACAAAAAGTACCGTTCAGATTACAATGCAAGTGGTATTAACGGAAAGAAAAAAATGTTGGTTACGTTTTTGGTTACTCACAAATCGAGCTTCAAAGAGTGTGATAAAAGTAATAAGCAAATAATTAAGAAAACGCGCGCGAAATTTAAACATACATCGAATGCGGTATGTGGGGATATCAGTGTCATACACATTGTTTATTAAAAAACATACTAAGTACTTTGTATTAATACATTTGAAATAGAAATAAATAATAGCCGCATATTTTTATTATTTTTAATAATTTATTAACATTTCCTACGAATGCCCAAAACTATATATTATTAGTAACTTTTGACAGACACATAATTATTTAAAAAAATTATTTAGAATTATATTTTTGTATAATGTAAATAGTATCTCTTAGTTTGAGACAATTTCTAAAATATTTTATATACTATTTCATCTCAAAAAAAAATCCAAACAATAATCGTTGCGTGATTAGCAGTTTTCGATATGGTTAAATACATTTATAAAAACTTTTTTTTCAGTTTTTAACTTTCCATAATGTACAATAGTATTCGTTCTTCTTGAGCAGCAGTTAGACAGCTTTCCTTAGCTATCATAGCCTTCAACACCTCTAATAACTTCATTTTCATGTATTTTAAAAGTATGCCAATTAATTTCTGGGATATCCATCACAGTAAAAACCTTGTTTATATGTGTATTTCCTACTCCACTGTTCATAGCACCTTAAATAAATACATAAATTAAAATGTTATCTATTTTTGTTCAAATTGACTATTATAAATGTCTGATAATTCGAAAATTATTGTAATTAAAACTGTTGTATTGATACCTACCGATTACAACCTGAGTATTAGAGTTATAATGAATGCCACCATCAGACACCTCGTGTTGTTTGTTAGTAGAAGCAGCAGTTACTTTATTACACATCCTGCACTTCATATATAAAATTGACGCCAGTCCAATTCGTTTTTCGGATACGATATCAGTCAACGATAATACCAATTGGCAATGAATACAAAATATAGTTGTATCCAATGTTTTTAAGTGAACAATTCGACGACCATAGTCATCATCCGATGTATTCATTATTTACGTCTTTGAATATAAAACTATAGAAAGCAGCATATGATTCTGTAAGTGGGACCAGAATAGGAGCTGCATATGGCCGACTACTGTTTCCGGTTTGGCAGTGGCGTAGGGCAATATGAATAAAAACAAGAAACTGATAAAAGTTTACAGTTGTTTAAAACAATAAATTATTGTATAATTATCGTTACTGTATTAAATCAATGAAGACACTAAATGCGGCAGAGAAATGTAAAATTTTAAATTAATTTAAAAAATATATTTTTTCAACAATTTTGTCAGTGTTTTTTATGTGGCCAATACGAAAAAAAATTATTAAGAAATTGGAATCTCCCGTCATAAAATCATCATTTCCAAAAATTGGTTAGGTAATCAGTTGCACCTTGAGTTAATTTCATATTTAAATTAGGTATATATATATATATATATATATATATATATATATATATATATATATATATATATATATATATATATATATATATATATATATGTATATGTATATGTATATATGTATATGTATATATATATGTGTATGTATATATATGTATATGTATATATGCATATATATACATGCCGATCGGATGTACTCCCGGACTAATAGTCTAGCATGTATATATATATATATATATATATATATATATATATATATATATATATATATACATGCTAGACTATTAGTCCGGGAGTACATCCGATCGGCACAAACGATCGGATGTACTCCCGAGCTAATAGTCTAGCGTATTCTTCCATCCACGAAACACTACGAACTAACATATATATATATATATATATATATATATATATATATATATATATATATATATATATATATATATATATTTATATATAAACTAAAGTGTTAGATATAAACTCGATATTTAACTCATTTTTCACGCCGGTCGCTTTGGTGCGGCGGTAAGAGCGCCTGCTTTGCCGAATCCGCGCTGGAGCGATAGCTGGTTTGATTTCAGCGCTCGGATGGTTATTTTTCTTTCTTCTGTCCGTTTATCTTTCCTAAATGTTTGTGATTGTTTCTAGGCAAGAGTGTAAAATCCGACTACGAATTACCCCTCAGTCACGCCAGTTAAAGGCTGGGTAAGGCCGGATGCCTTCTGAGAAGTGTTCTACGTTGGTCACTCGCCAGTCGGTAGGTTTCCTGATAGACTTATGGGTAGGCACATAACCAAGGGTTTATAGCCCGAGGGGGGTGCTGGCCTGGGTTTGTCGGAAGCTGATGACCATGGTTCGGAACCCACGTTAAGCTGTAGGTCCAGTCGCTAAATAGCCTAGTTGCTGATGCGCCTCTAACCCAAACACTTTACTTTACTTTACTCATTTTTCACAACAACCAAAAAAAAAAACAAACTTTAAAAAATAAAGGCTATGAAAGATGTTTATCAAAAAGACAAAAAAAAATTACATATTTTAAAGAGTCCACTTAAATTGTTGGAACAGCATTGTTCCAACTCAAACTTTTACCTTAGATGTTCGATTAAAACAATCCTCAGCAAAATGATAGGAACATAAAAACCTACTGCGGTTTGGAATATAGTCTGGCTGGTAACACTCTATTATTAGTTATATTTTATAGATTATATGAGTAAAGTAACATGTTTTATATGTATTAAACGAAAACTAAAAAATAATCGGAATTTTTAAGACCCAGTATCTCAGAAAACTAAACATTTTAGAACATACGTTAAAAAATTAAGTTCTAGAAAAAGATAATCACTTAACATTAATATAATTATAACATTATAATTATATTATTTTACCTAAATCAATTTTACTACGCCAGGCGATATGCTGGCTTCATAACCTCAAAATTTCATTCACGCAAAATACATTTTTATTTCTAAATAACTGACAAATTTAGAATTAAAAGCACTTACCTATATAATGTTACTCCTGAATTTTGATTTTTTCGTGTCAGGGAACAACCACAAGACGCACAACTAACCATATTTTGTGTATTTACTTCCTATGTTATTGCTTTTATTGTCAATATAATAAGTATTTACACTAGAACACACAAAAAGAGTATTCCAGTACACTTATTAGGCACTTATTATAGTTTAAAACACACTAAAATTGCACAAATCTACTATTAAACTTCTAAGTTGTTGACACCAACTACCAAAATTCCAAAACAATGAGTCATCGTTGTGTTTCAATATGGCCGTTTCCTTCTCCATTTATATGTGTATAAAGATAGGCAAGGGTCCTTCCTGTTAGTTTTATATTCAAAGATTTACTTTTATTGGAGTGTTTACATTGGTTATAGAGTTAGGTGACATGAACTTTTCATGTTTGTTTATTAATTTATTTCCTAATGCAACTTGTTTCAGATTTTCTTTTGTATTTTTTTTTTCGGTTACTCTTTTGCCTTTCCAATGAAATATTAGAATTCAGAATTCAGAAACCGTGAATACTGAATGATAATTTGTACGGGATTATAGGGGATATATTTCAAAGTTACAAAATAAAAAAAAAAACTATATAATAAAAGCAATTTAATGAGATATTTTTTAACATTATTAATACTTATTATCAAGCTTAGGCCAGCTATGGTTTAAAGAATGTAGTATTTTTTTCTTGTTTTGCCTTATTTAAAAGGTCTTTCAATTCGGATTGTTATTCGTCTGTAGCATTAATAATTTGCCTTTTAAAAACAAGACTTTTTTCCATAGACGGATCAAATTTTATGAAGAAATCGCAGAACTCAAGTGCCATTCGTACACCTTCACTATGATATTTTTAAGTTTAATGTCACCTTTCCAGTGCTCGTTAAGGCTTCCTCATCAGGGGATTAAATATTTCCTCCAAGTCGGTTTCAGTCATATCTTCATCTTGCGATTCAAGCAATTCTTGAATGTCACTTGATTCTGTTCGAAACCATCTGGTTTTATGCCATTCGCAACTTGAGCAGTGTTTTCAGTTCATGTTTGAATTTGCACAGATTCTTCATAATTACCGACAGTTAGATCGGGCCAGTAATTTTTCCAGCTTGATTTTAATGTGTATGGCTTCAGCTCTTGCCATGATTCTTTTATGTTAACACATTGTTAAACCTAACCTTACTTTGTCAATTTTTTTCCAGCATTATATAACATTTTTATCAGAATCACATTCCATGGCTTCCAGTATGATTTTAAAGGTTTGTCTAATATAATAGAGCTTAAAGGCCTGGATTATTCCGACGACGACTTATTTGTTAAAGAACTTTCGGTCAAGCGGCAATAAGACTTGTTTGTTTATAAATAGTTTCATACATGTTTGTTTTGAAAGGTAACTGGTAAATAAGTACATATTATTCTAAAAATACAATATGTATCATTAGGTTAGGATTCGCGAATAAAGAACTTTTCAGCCGCGAAGTTCAGTGGTCACAATTTTTTAATCCGCAAATACTGAAAACGCGAATAACGGAACCGCGACCTCAACCACTTTACATTCTATACACTATACACGTCTATACATTTTAAAAACCAAAAGTCACTTTTTGAAACGCTTAGCTTAGCCAGATCTGGATTTGGTAATCTCATTTTCTCCAATCTGTTCAGTAAACTCGCATAACTGTCTGTAATTCAGTCCAGTGGATCTGATGAAATTAACAACTGATATGACTGGTTTTAAAATTTCAGACATATGCAAACTTTTTCCGCACAAGAACTGTTGATGAATGATACAATGTAAGACTAATGGTTTTAAAGCACCATTATTTTTTCAGACTTTGACACAAGTGCAACCACTCCTTTATTTTTACCATATATGTTTTTGACTCCATCAGTTGTAATAGATGTCAAGTTTTTCTATCGAAGGTTCTTCTTATTAATAGCATTTTCAATTCCCTTAAAAATATCTTCCCCACTAGTCGTGTGAATACTATCAATATCAAGAAGGTCTTTATAGACTTCATAGCTCCTTTTATTTACTCCTCGAATAAAAATCAACACCTGAGCAGTATCTGACACGTCCATTTACTCCTCCAAGGCCAGAGAATATCATTCAAGATGTCCATTTTTGTCAGACAGTTGAGATGATATATTTTCTGCTATGTCTTGTTCCCTCTGAGCCACAGTGTTTGTTGGTAAACTGACAGTTTTAAATACATTTACATTTTCGGGGCACATTTCTTCGGCTACTGCACTTACGCATTCTTTGATCATTTTTCCATCGGTGAATAGTTTTCTACGTTTTGCTATTTCTAAACCCAAACGAAAGCTGACACGAATTACAACTTTACGACATTCGTAAACAAAGATTGTTGCGATTTCAATCCATCATATTTTGAGTTTCATTGCAAATCATACATAGCGCCTTATTACTGGACTCAATCACGAAATATTGAAAGTTCCATTGATCTTTGAATGTTCTGCATTCACTGTCTATTTTTCGCTTCTTTTCCATACTAGTAAATAACACACAAAAGAAGGCCAAATCAAAATACTGTTTCATATTAGCGTTGATCAGTTCGAAGATGTCTTTTAAACGGGGTTACTAACTATTTTATTCCACAAGAGACAGTCTCGCTTCCTTCGCCTTCCCTAGGCAGACTGACTCGCGCTCGCGTCGCTAACCTTTTTATACTCCAATTACTGCCATCTCGGAGTGAGTGGAATCCACCAGAACTTTATCGAACCAACAAGGTTATTTACGGATGTTTAATTGTTACTTGCGCTTTCGAAAGTATTACTAGCACCATCTGTTAGCGACAGATGGTACTACAACTACCTATTTCCGCTTTTGACCATCAGATTTCGTCAAGTGTCACGGTCATAACAATACACAGTAATAATTGAACTAGCGAATTTAGCAAGCCTATACTCGTTTATGGTGCGTAATCGGCGACTAGTTTAGAAATTATAGATAATTGCTGAAAAATTAAAACGGTTTTGGCCCTTGGAACTTATTGTAATAATCAGTATGGCCCTAAGGCTGGAAAGTTTAGAGACCTCTGGTCTATACCAAGAAATGTATTAGTAACACCATCTCTTAGCAAAATCGACATTATTAGCCGGAACACATATTTATTGATAAATTGTTTATATCATTGATAATTATATCTGATCCTACAAGATTCAGTATCTTCAAAAAATGTAATAAGTTATTTGTCACGTATCAAAAAATGTTTTAAATCGTTTGAACAATATGCGGGTGTTCTAATTATAGGAGCATGTTTATCAAAAGTTTCCAGAGGCCAGCAATAACATTTTTATTGACTTGTAGCATTTTCCAAATAATCAGATTAAATATGAAGTCAAAATATTTGGAGAGTGTTGACTTCTATTTGATGGAAGTTCAGCACAACTATTTAATGAAATTAAAAAAAAAAGTTGTTGACATTGTGTAGTCAGAAATTAACGTAAAAAAAAAGAATAAAACAATTTTTTACTTTGTTAGAAATTATCGTATATTTAATTTTATTAGTTATAATACTAGGTGATGCCTTCTTAATTTAGTGTTTAATATTTACCTGAGATGCCTCTGTGATATCCCTACGATATTTGGTACTTTCCTGTCTTCAAAAATGACAAGGCTTTTTTAATGTATATGTTTTATTTTTTAGTTATAACCGTATCTCCTTTACTAGGTTCTTTAAAGTAATTCTTTATGTCATTTTCTTTTGCTTTCTATAGTATTGCTCTTCGATACATGTACACAGTATGTCGAAAAAACAACAGAACTTTTGAAATTAAAAAAAGTACTATTATTTTACCTAAATTTGTCCTTTTTATTATCTATATATCTTTGTATTATAAAGTCTCATCACCAGTTACGATCGATTTCGTGAATGTGCAATTTCGTCTGACTGTTGTAATAAGCTCTTTGCAATGTTCAACGCGGGCAATTTCTTGGCACTCATTTAAGAGACTTTCTTTTGTTAAGATTTCGTGGATCATGTCTTTGGTCGTATTTAATTCCTCCGATATCCATCTTACAGCCGAATTCGTATCCTATGCGATCATTTTCCACCAACTCATCGCGATTTCTGTTTTTTGAATGGCCTGGCTTTGGGTCAACTTGCAAAGTATCACGACCGTCCTGGAATCGAACACACACGTACGGGATAAGCAATCATCAATATAAACTTTTTTTATCAATTCAAATGTTTCAGTAAAAGTCTAGCGAGTTTGAAGCAAAATTTATTATTAGCTCTTTGCGCCATTGTGATTTTGTGACGAGGTGTCAAAAGGTATAGTGCGTTTCAAGATATCGATTAGCTGCAATAAACTCTTAACAACCCCTGCTGTAACGGAACCCGGCAAAGTTGCAAGAAACGCAAACACGGACGGGCCTAATAAAATAACAGGTAAAAAGATAAAATTAATTCTATATCTCATTTAGTAGTTTCGAAATATTTTAGTTTAGTTCGCATTATTT
Source organism: Cosmopolites sordidus (assembly GCA_031761425.1). Classification (NCBI taxonomy): domain Eukaryota; kingdom Metazoa; phylum Arthropoda; class Insecta; order Coleoptera; family Curculionidae; genus Cosmopolites; species Cosmopolites sordidus. Next base: position 129,257 of record JARFXV010000810.1, read on the forward strand.
TCTGACGCAGTGCAGTTCAATAATTTCGATCGTATTTTTTGTTATTCCAATCATGTTAAAATGTGGCGTTCTTGACGAGATAATGATCATTGTGCCTCCGGTAGTGCGAATTTTGCTAAGCTAAGCAAATTGGTAAAAATATGTATGTTTTTTTATTGAATAGGGGGCTTAATGTAAATGCAGCCGCAGCGGAAACGCATTCATTAACGAAAACTGCGTTGTCTACCGTTAAAGATATTGTGACGAAGCTAATTAAAGTCAAAAAAAGTTCGTAGTGATTCTGGTAAAAGCAAATGTGTTGACGAAAGCGACAGAGACTTAATTCGAAGCAAGACTTATGCAACATTGCATTCATTGAAACAGCGACTAAGGAAAGATGAAACCAACATTATTTACAGCAGAACTAGCCTCCGGAGTATATTGTCTCAAATGGGTTTTGCAGATCGGACCGTTAATAAAAGACAAATATTAATGGAATCACAACGATTGCGACAATGGCGGTTTGACTACTTAAACTCTATAAAAAAAACAAATTATAAAATCGTCCCATCTACCTTGATGAAACATGGTTCGATATACATGAGATGCCAGCAAAAGGATAGCTAGATACATCAAGAAAATATCAAACCAGAGCACCAGCGAACAAGGGAAAAATTATTGCAATTTTACATGCGATGTAAAATGGAGGATGAATGGGTTCCAAACCGTTTACGATTGTCCTCCTAAAAACAATCATCTTTGGACTATCATAACGACACCACAGCAGAACTACTTACTTAAACTATTACGTATGACCATTACTAAATAATAATAATTTAATCATAATTTAACAATATTTTATTATTCCCAAAATTATTCAGAAGTTAAACCACCCAGGCTCTGGCGTCTTTTAAAAAACTAGGAATATTTTTATTGAGATTTATTGGAGCAATTAACATTTTGCCGAATGGCAACGAAAGATCTTAAAACAAACTATACTGTCACTTTAAGCTCTATAACTTGACAGTCCGTTGTGCCATTCGAATGATGGTGGTCTCGTTTTATAGGAGATAACAGATCTCAGAATATATATTGTTTCAATAGATGGCTCAAGGAAAGTCCAGTAGTTTTCTTTAAATTTATAAAGTTCCGACGTACTCTGTATGTTAGCGAGAAGCTGTAAAGTGTATTATTTAGAGCTCTCTGCCTTTCTACTCCTAAACATTTCGCATTGTTTAATGCTGACTTCTTCTGGTTAGGTCATATAATATATATTGAAATCACTTCTAAAAGTTTTTGTTCTCTTTGAATAAAATTAGTATTGGAAATATTGATAAATGTATAAGGAAACTATAGTTTTGGTGAAATGCATTAATTTGTAATAAACATAAATATAACATGAAAATTTACCAAGAAAAGTCTTTAATTAAACAAACTTCAGAAACAATTGTTTCTTAGGGAATTTAGATTGTAAACTAAGACAAAATTGTTAAGAGTATGTGTAATATATTTTCATTTAAACATATTGCTTTAATCAATTAAAACTTGTCAACTTTATTATTTTTTATAGTCATAACCAATTTACCACATACTGCTTGATCTATCAAGCAGTATGTGGTAAATTGGTACTGAAAACACAATATCAAAATTGAGGGAGTGTGAATATTTTACACTACCGAAGAAAATTTGTTTCTGTATATAAAACAGTAATGTATTGTTTCAATATTTTTTTTTTCGATTCAAAGATCGCAACAATATTATAAATACAATAAAAGAAGGAACTGCGGATATTATTTAATGTGGTTGATCTTTTGTTTTCCCATAATTCGTTTATTTTTTACCTCTAAATATTTAATTATAATTTTTTTATAATTGTAGAACTAAAAATTTTTGTCGATGATTTTGTGACGAAGTGATTAAATTTATGGAGCAAAGAGTTTACATTACATCTTGTCAAAAAAACGAAATTTCTTGTGCTGAGACACTAAAAAAGTGGACAAAGCATTACGGCGATGAAGCTATGTGAAAAAAAGGACTTTGAGGCGGTAGAGAAGCCGGTGAAAATGAACCTTGTTCAGTTTAATATTCTCCAAAAATCGACTATCTGTAGTATTGTCCAGAAATAGGATAATATGAGGTGTATATTCTAAAATGCATTCCTTCAATCACGTCGTTCGTCAAAAATTAACGGTAATTTGGATCGATCTGACCGTCGGTTAAGAATTAGTGCAAAACTGTAGGAATGCGTACGGCAAATTTTACATAACAATTTTGACATGTAAAAAGTGTGTGCTAAAATGGTGCCTAAAATTCTCACGTTTAAACTACAAGAAGTTCGCAAAAATGTTTGTACTGACACTTTGAATGTCATTGAAAATGGCCCAAACTTATTGGAAAAGGTAATAATATGTGACGAATCGTGGTTTTTTACTTACGATCCTGAAACGAAGCGCTAATCCATGCACTAGAGGTGTCCATTCACCAAGAATGAGCTCGAATGAGCAAATCAAAATTCAAAGCAATGATGATTGTTTCCTTCGATATTAATGGGATTGTGTATATTCACTGGGTTCCTGAAGGTCAAACTATTAATCAACATTACTACCTTCAGGTTCTTGATGACCTCCGTGAAAAAATAAGAAAAAGACGACCAGAATTGTGGAGGGACAAGTAATGGGTCCTCCACCAAGACAATTCGCCGGCTCATTGTCGGTCAAGAGGTTTCTAGCTAAGTACAGCATCCTGGTGTTAGACCGTTCACCTTATTCGCCGGATCTTGCGCCGTCTGACTTCTATCTGTTTCCTAAGGTGAAATCTGCATCAAAAGGAACAAGATTTGAGTCCGTTGAAGCTGTGAAAGAGAAAGCGGCACGCGTTCTGAAGAAGCTGACAGAAGAAGACTTTCAGCACTGTTTCGAACAATGGAAGATTCGCATGGAACGTTGTAGGTATAGAGAGGGGGGTGTATATTGAAGGTGATAATATTTACTTATTCTAAAAACAAATATATAAACAAAAAATGTATAAACAAATTTGCACACTTTTAAACTTCTTATATATTTTCGTTCCGCTGGTAGATCAGTGAACAGCCGAATAATATTCTCTTTACTTTAGTACCTTTCATTACCTTGCAGCTGTTACTTTTAAAAATTATAACATTAGCTATCTCGATGCTCTGCCATAAAGGGAACCAATCCAGAAAACCCAACCGTATATCTGTTGTAGTGTAACCATGTATTTATTTATCAAAATTTACTTTGTTCTTCAAAGTTTTCATTTTTCGGATCTTCGAAAGAGTTTTTATACACGAGAAGACGATGCAGAGAAGACGTTGAAAATGATTCACGTCCGGGTCCCTCTTCCATATCAAAAACGAATGGCAATACCAAAAAAATAGCTAATCTGGTTCGATCTGGCCGTCGGTTAAGTAATCGTGCGATTGCTGAAACTATAGCAATTGACAAAAAATACGGACGGCAAATTTTACATAACAATTTTAACATGCAAACAATGTGACCAAAATGGGGCCTAAAATTCTCACGTTTGAACAATAACAAGCTCGCTGAAAATAACCCTTACTTATTGGAAATCATAATAACATGTGACGAATCTTGGTTTTTTACCTATGATCCTGAAACGAAGTGCCAATCCATGCACTGGAAGAGCTCAAATTCACCAAGATCCAAAAAAGCGGCACGCGTTCTGAAGGAGCTGACAGAAGAAGACTTCCAGGACTGTTTCAAACAATGGAAGATTCGCATGGAGCGTTGTAGGGATAAAGGTGAGGTGTATATTGAAGGTGATAATAAGTAAATACGTATGAAATCACTATAAAATGTTTTACACCGTCAGTCTTGTTATTTAACGAGATGTGACTACCTCGTATAATAAAGTGGAAATTACACGTCATTAAATCTTAGAAACAAAAGTTTAAGGAATTTTGGTTGTAAACTATAGCAAAATTTCAAAGAATATGTGTGACATATTTTCATTTAAACTCATCGCTTTAATAAATTAAAACGTTCCAACTTTATTCTTTTTTTATAGTCATAACCAATTTACCACAGACCGCTTGATTAAGAGAAACCGAAATCTTAGGAATAGACTCACACTATATCAAAGTTGGCCGAGTGTGGTTATTTTTAGATAACACAACTAAAGAAAAATATAGTTCTGTATATAAAATAGTAATGGATGGTTTCAATGTTTTTTTTTTCGATTCAAAGATCACAACAAAATTATACATACAATAAAAGGAGGAACTGCGGTGATTATTTATGTTGTTGATCTTTTGTTTCCCCTTAATTCGTTTATTTTTTTTTCGACCTCCAAATAGTAGTATTTCTATTTAATTGTAAATTTTTAATAATTGGTGAACTTAAAATTTTAGTCGACGATTTTTTAAAGGGCTAAAATTTATGGAGCAAAGAATTTGCATTAAATGTTACCAAAAAAAACGACATTTCTTATGCTGATGCATTAAAAACGTGGAGAAAATGTTACGACGATGAAGCTATGTGAAAAAAGGACTTTAGTGGTGGTAGAAAAGCCGGTGAAGATGAACCTTGTGCAGTTTAATTTTCATCAAAAATCGACTATCTATAGTATTGTCCAGAAATAGGATAATAGACACAGGTATAGATCTGGAATAATATGACTTTAGTAATGACAGAAACGAAGAACTGAAACCATGTTGATCAAACTTTTTTTTTAAATTTCTTAAAAGCTTCAATAAAATCTACCAGTTGAGTTGTCTGGTTTCAAAACCAGACAGACATTTTATATACGTTATCTGGCAGAAAAATGTTTTCTATCAAACTATTTAATAGCTGTATCGAAAAGCAGGAGTGAAATCCCACTAAATCCACTTCTAATGCGTTGCAAACAGCGCCTCATCCGTTCTAACCAATCACAAGCGTAGGTTTTGGCACATATCACAATGTGCCAAAACTTACTTGTGCCTTCGAACTTAGGGAAAAAATCAAAAAAATGCATTTATTAAAACAACACTAACAACGGAGCACCGTATACATAAGCCCAGAGCGAAAGTATTTTTCCAAAAACTAGAAGAGAAACGGGACGGCTTTCTGACAATTTTTTTTTGATTGTCAGAAAAATTTGACATTATCCAAGATACCCGATCAAAGCACCTATTAGAACAGACAACTATATATTTACAACTTTACTACTGTGACTGGACACTCACATGCTGCCCTCTCAAAAGATAAAGTTACAAATTTTTACGTGTACAGAAGATGAACATGCAAAGGGTCCCAAAGAAATCGCGAGCTACTACTACTACTTTTCCTGGATGTTAAGTTGACCCGAAGGTCCTGACTTGTAATCTCTGGTTTTTCCGAATGTCACGACAATGTCGCTTATTCGGAGGGTTTTAGCTGCCGTCCTTTAGGCATGGATGTGATGACCGAAGAGGATGGTCACTCTGGAGCAACGGCCGGCAATGAAGCTGTGACGGAACAGTGATTGGAACACTTGCAGTTTTGCAATCGACGTTGGGAGGAGGAACGGGAACCAGGCCTGATATCCGTAAGTAAGGACAGATCGGACCATGATTTTATACAGGGTTATTTGGATGTTCAGCGAGAGCTTACTTTTACTGTTCATTAGGGGGTAAAGCAGTCGAGCCATGGCTCTTGCTTTCCCGGTTGCCTTCTTTAGATACGGCATCCACGTGAGGGCCTTGTCGAATTCAAGGCCCAGATAGTGAGCCGATCTGGCCCATTTGATGGGGACTCCGTGGATACGGATATTCTGTCTGATTACTGGCTGTCTTCTTGTGAAGAGGACAGCCTTGGTTTTACTGCGATTTATTGCTAACCTCCAGTAGGCTAGCCATTTTAGGGCTTTTAACGTCTGCCTTTGGAGCCTGGATGTGATCAGCCAGGTCCCGTGGGCTGTCGTATAGAAAGCGGTATCGTCAGCATAGAATGCAGTCTTTACATGCAGAATTTTCGGAAAGTCCGCCATGTTGAAGATTACTGGGGCAAGAGGGGATCCTTGCGGTACTCCCGCTTCGATTCGCTGGACTGAAGACAAAGCACCGTCGACGAGCACTTGGAAAGTGCGTCCAGTCAGAAATGATGCCAAGAGCTTGACTAGGTCTGTTGGTATACCCATCCTGAGCATCTTGACTATAAGTCCAAGATGCCAGACTCTATCGAAGGCTTGCGAGAGGTCTAAGAAGACGGCTCCCGTATGGCGCCTGCCACCGAAACCCTGCCTGATCTCCGTCGCGAGCCGTGCCGCCTCGTGGACGGCCGCATGCCCCCTTCGGAAACCGAGCTGCTCGTCCGGCAGTATATTCTTGTCGGCAAGAACGCCGTTGAGAGCGTGTAATGTCGCTCTCTCGACGATCTTACCGAGTGCGCTAAGCCAGCTGATGGGTCTGTAGCCACTTGGCTCTTTTGGGCTTTTTCCTTTTTTCAGGATTACTACGATTTGGGCATGTTTCCATATAGATGGAAAGTGCTGGAGTCTGAAAGTAGCGTTGACAATATTTGCCAACTGAGCTATTTGCTTATTGGGTAGTCGTTTCAGCTGCATCGGAGAGACACGGTCGCGACCAGGAACTTTTCTAGTTTTCAAACCTCGGATAATATTGTGTATTATCTTCGGCGAGACTATTTGGCTGATCAAGTAGCCAGGGTTGGGAGTTCCTTGGTAAGATAAAATTTCTTGCCTGAACTGCTCAACTTTAGTCCTCTTTTCGGCTGAAGGCTGAAGAGAGGTAATCTGCTTTTGGTAGGTCACGGCAAAGAGCTCCGCTTTTTCCGCCCCCGTGACGGCGTGAGTATCACCCGTCCTCAGGGGAGGAACCGGCGCTCTCGCCTTTCCCACCAAGTGATTGGCCGTTTTCCAAATCGATCGATCGGCCCTGTCGATTGACGCTAGATAATCGTCCCATCTGTCCATCCTGAACTCTCTGAGAGCCTGTAGAGACTCCCTTTTGGCTTCGTTTGCACGTCGCCCGAGCTCAGGATCGCCAGTCAGTCGATAGCGTCTGTACAGTCTGTTTTTCAGACGGATCTTCTCTTTCACCTCAGACGGAATGTCTAAGGTGGTCCGAGAAGGATCCGTCTTGAAACTAGTCGCCACTTTCGTGGCTTCTATTATGTCGTTGGTTAGTTTATCGACCGCATCCTCTAGCTGCTGAACGCTATCAATGCGCGGGTTGGGCCCGCTGTTTTGCAAATGCTCTTGGAATTTGCTCCAACTGATGTTAGATACCTTTCGCGGTGGGAAGGTGTCCACCTTGGTACCTATGGTTAGGATGACCGGGTAATGATCCGACGTAAGCTCGTGGACAACCTGGACAGTGCATTGATTCATTAGATTTCTCACGATGAAGAAATCTAAGAAACTACTGAGACGGGATGGTTCGTCCGGGACAAGCAGGTTCAGCCCGTATCTATCCGCCATAGATAACAGGTCAGCACCCCTCTTGTCTGTCCATCTCGAACCCCGCATTTGGTTGTGTGCGTTATAGTCCCCTCCAATGATGACTGGAGTGTTGTTAGTCAGGAACCTGCCCACTTCGTCGGAATCGAAGTAATCGCGAGCTGCATGTTTTTCACATTAAATAACAACTTAGAGGGAGTAGTTACAATGCGAATGGTCGCCAATGGATGGGACGGCCAAAATAAAAACACTATTTTGTTGTCTATATGATTGAAATGATTAAGTAGTCAAACCAGCCCTATTAAAAGAATGGAGTTAGTATTTCCTGTGATTGGACACTCCTACATTCAGAAGAACATAGACATTTTTTTTTATATTATATTATTATATTAAAAATATTAACATATACAACTGTATATTATATTACAACATAAATCTATTTGTTATTGTTGGTGGATTCATGCAGTTGTGGGTTGTATCCTTCTTCATCTGCAACAGTTTGAAGTCTTCTAAGTCTCTCTCTGGGCAGATGGTATCGAAGGCGTTATGGTTTTTTTTTTAACTGTCGCTGAGCGATGTCGCTCAGATCTTGTGTTCTAGTAGTAAGTATTTAAGCTTCTTTTTAAAAATTTTTAGGTTTAATTTTATTATGTCTTTCGGTATCTTGTTGAATTTTGCTACGGTTTCAGTTGTGAGTTTTTGTGTGAGTCTTACTTGTGTATTTTTATGAACTCTAATGTCTGATTTTCTTCTGGTTTCGTATGTATGTATTTGTTTGTTTGTCGTGAATGTGATAGTTGTCTTTATTAATTTATTTTCAATTTTGCATAGCAGCAGTATATTGTGATATTGTATTAGTTGTCTGATGTTTAATTCTTTTGTTTTTTTGTATAGTTCTTCGGTTGGCGTTAGTCTGTTGAGATTATATAATATTTTCAATGTCTTATTTTGTTGTCTTTGTAGTATGTTTAAGTTTTTTTCTGTAGTATTGCTCCATGTATTAATCATATAAGCATTTTTAGATGAGAATAGTGCATGGTACAGTGGTTTCTTCATTTTTGTTGGTATGATGTGCTTCATTTTTAAGAGCAAAGTAATTGTTTTGGCATTTTCTTTTTTTATTTTATTTATATGCTTATTCCATTTTAAGGTAGTGTGTATTTTAATTCCTAGGTAGTTAATTTCGGAAATTTCCTTTAATTTTTGGTTTCTTATCGTTATGTTTAGGTCTCTTGCTTGTTTCTTCTTGTTAAATATTATGTATTCTGTTTTTGTTTCGTTTATCGTGAGTGAGTTGTTAAAATATATATATAAAAAAAAAAAAAATATATATATATATATATATATATATATATATATATATATATATATATATATATATATATATATATATATATATATTATGTTGTAATTTGTTGTAATCTTTATCAGAATACAACATGCACAAGTCATCAGCGTAAGCATACATTTTTCCAGTGAAGTTTTCTTCGAATAAATCGTTTGTATAGAGTATATATAGCAATGGTGGCAGGTTACCTCCTTGCGGCAAGCCGTACGCGGCTGTATTAGTGTTGCTTTCTGTCTCTCCTACTTTAGTCTTTTAGGGTCTAGTAATTTTTCTTTATTGATTGTGTCGAATGCTATTTTCATGTCGAAAGATATTACTACGACCGTGTGTTTCTTTTCTATGTATTTTTTAATATTTTCTATCAAATCATAAACAGCTGAACGTGTGCTCGATTTCTTTTGGAAGGCATATTGTGCTATATTTATGATGTTGTTTTGTGATATATGCTCTATCATTCTGTGGTGTAAGATTTTTTCTGTTATTTTATTCAGTGCTGATACTAAAGTAATTGGTCTGTAATTTTGTGTTTCATTCTTTTTTCCTTTTTTGTATATGGAGACTATTATGGATTGTTTTAGGTATTGTGGATATATTCTTGTGTCTAACATTTTATTTATTAGCTTTGTAAAAATTGGTATTAAGGTTTTCTTATTATTCTTGATCACGTCATTTATTATTTTGTCAAATCCTGGGGCTTTATGTCGATGCAAGTCTTGTATTATTCTTTCTATTTCTTCTTGTTCTACATTTTTAACATCAGATTTATTATATATTTTATTTGTTATAGTTATTGTGGTGGTTTTGTTTTTCCCTGTATTTGTTTATCAGCTAGTTTTTGACCTATTGTAGCAAAAATTTTAAAGATCATGGTACAATTTTTAATCCGATAGTGACTGGAAAGGTGCTGGTCAACAAATCATTAAGCCAGTGTCATAAAGGCATTTGAAATTTAACCAGTGCAAAAGGTTCATTATACGACGCGGCAACAATAACGCCATCACCATTCGGTTAGTTAGCTTACCGTTTAGACACATGAGTATTCAAATGAATATTTAAGAAAACCTAAACTGCTTTAAATATACAGCAAAAAGGAACCCCTAACGGAGTCTAAAGATCTGAAGATGAGGGACGTAAACAACCCATTAAGCAAGCACTATGGAAAGGAGTGGAAAAAAACGGGAAAGTCGGAGATATTATAAATATGTGTTGGAAAAATTTCACGATAATAATATTCCCAGTGATTCCGAAGATCATGGTTTTTGCGAACAAACCGAAGCTATACCTAATTTAAATTTTAAGACATTTTTATGTGCCATTTCTAAAAAAAATGTTGTTATTTTTGAATACAGTTTCCTTTATTTTTCCATAAACTTTTTCCATACTGCTTTGATAAAATATTGATAATAAATTGTTTTTCTAATATTATTGGTTTTATTTAAAATGGAAATCCAGAATTACCTATTGGAACAACCTCACATGCCTTCTTTTGCTGCATCATTAACATATACAACACATATACAGTGGGGGACAAAAGTATCGGCCCCGTATGTATTTCATATGAACATTGTATTATTCTCTCTAAAATATAACCACAAGTAACTTCATATTATATTTTATATGTATTACATACTCATCCTTTTTTTTTATAAATAAAATAAAACTTTTTAAATGGACCAAAAATTGGGTTTAATTTTTCAGAATAGAGTATTTGCATACTATTTTTTTTTATTTAGATAGGGTACAAAAATGCAAAGAAATCACAACATTTTTAAGGATGTTGACTGATAAGAAATTATATTAGTTTCATTGTGGTTTAGTTGTTGTTCAGCCTTTAAATCATTGAAACGGATCGGCAAGCTCCGGAAACAACGGAGTCCGAGCGAAAAATTATTGTTAATTTAAGAAAAGAATATAAATAACTTTCTGAAATTGCCCTAGTAGTGAAGAAAAGTCGATTTATTATGCGTAGTGTCATCAATAGATTTGAAAATGCTGACAATTTTAAAGATAAACCGAGAATCAGACGCCCGTCGAAACTGTCTGAGGGAAAATAAAGAAAAATAGTGAACAAAATAAAAAAACTCACATTTCAGCTTCTGAAATTGCTTCCATGTTAGCCGAAAAAAAATAATAAGCATGTTCACCCAAGACAGTTCAGAGGGTGGGGTATAATATTAAAGTCGCCAGAAAAAAAATCGTATATTAACGAAGTGAACCGAAAAAAGCGTCTGGATTTTGCAAATGCACATTTTAATTGCGAAAATGCATTTTGGGATAAGGCCCTGTTTTTAGATGAAAGCAAATTCCATATTTTTCACTTAGAAGCCGTAGTATATGTATGGAGAAAGCCGAACAGGAAATTGCAGTTAAACCATTTGCATCGAAGTGTTAAACACGACGTTGGCAATATCTTAGTGTGGGGGTGTATGGCATCAGGGGGAGTTGGCAATCTCGTATTTATCGATGGTGTCATGCTGAGAATTAAAGCTAACGGAGGATTATTATTTCCGACAAGATAATAATCCAAAGCATACAGTGTATATAGATAGTCTACAACAGGGGATAGTCTACAACGTACCACATTATCTAAATACACCCCCAGTTTCCTGACATCAACCCTAATGAGAATCTTTGGAGCTAATTAGGCAAATGGATCAGAAAACGTTACATTTCGAGTAAAATATCAAATTAAAGTATAATTAAAGAAAAAAATAAAAAATAAAAAGAAAAATAATTAAAGTATAAAATATCAAATTAAAGTAAATTAAAAATATCAAATTAAAAAATAAAATACTACTGCAAGAATGGAATAACATCAAGTCGAATTACATCCAATATCTAGTTCGTTCAATAAAGAAAACACTTACCGAAGCCAAAAGCCATAGAGATGAGGAAATTGAGGAATTTTATGATGATGTGTCCCAGCTTTTATACAAAGAGAAATGTAGATACGAAATCCTGATGGGTGATTTTAATGCCAGAATTGGAACAACAAGAACTGACGAAAATGCAACTGGCCCATATGGAACTGGTGAGCGAGACAATACAGGTGACAGATTAGTTGATTTTGCGGAAGGACAAGAACTATATATTATAAATTCGTTCTATAAGAAAAATATCAGCAGAAAATGGACATGGAAAAGTCCATCTGGGCTCACAAGTGAAATTGACTACATCATGACCAACGATAAAACAATATTTATCAATTGTACTGTCCTTAACAATTTTAATGTTGGCAGTGACCACCGAATGGTACGAGCAAAAGTTAGGATTTACTGTCGAAGAGAACGCAGAAGAATGGTAAGATCAAAGAAGGGCAAAGTAGATTCTGAGAAACTGCTGGAGAAAGGAAGTGATTTTGAGATTGCTTTTGTCAAACCGATGGCTGTGTTACAAGATCTGGAGGAAGTAGAACTATCAGTTCAATATGAAGAAATCGCCAACAATGTGCTTCAAACGGCTACTTCAAGAGCACCAGAAGAAAAATGTCTCAAACAGACAAAAATCTCCAGTGAGACCATTGATTTAACGAAGAAACGGCGAGCAATGAGAAATGCAGGTAGTCCTTTTGGCAGGGGTCGAGCACTGAGCTCTGCAAACCTATAAGAAAACGTATCAGAGGACACGCGCCGAATCAACATGCAGCTAGTGCAAAAGACCCTGGAAGAAAACAAACGAATTATCAAGTATGTACACAAGTATACAACACAGTATGCAGGGCGCGTACGCAAATATTAGAGGTTGTCAGAAAATGTTATTCCCAATTATATGAAGATCAGAACCAATCAAAAATAAAAATACCCACGGAAGAACAAATGCCAGATATCCTAGTGGCGGAAGTAACAACTACTATAGAAACGATGAAAAACGGCAAGGCTCCAGAAAAGGACAGTGTAACTGTCGAAATGCTAAAAGCTGGTGGTCGGACGTTACATAAAACACTGGCAAAATTATACTCAAAAAGCCTCAAAGAACAAAAACTACAAGATTTAAAGAACTACCTCCAATAAGCCTCCTATCAGTAATGTACAAAGTTTTCACTAAGATAATTTCTAAAAGAATATTAAAAAAACTGAATGACGCAAAACCAAGAGAACAAGCAGGATTAAGAAGTGGATTCAGTACAATGGATCACATCCAGGTTGTACAGCAGGCCATAGAAAGGCACAACGAATACACCAGGCCACTGTGCTTGGTTTTTATCGACTACGAAAAAGCATTTGACTCCATCTCAAAACATGCAATAATGGAAGCACTGCTTAGCCAAGGGGTAGATAAAGCATATGTAAATCTATTAGGATCGATATATGATGGAACCACAATTCACCTTGATGATCTTGAAGTGGGAATTAATGTAGAACGAGGTAGGGTGACGCATTATCGCCTATTCTTTTCTCGGCTAGCCTTGAAGAAGTATTCCGTAAAGTGGATTGGGAACAGGATGGTGTAAAGATCAATGGTACAAACTTAAACCATCTTAGATTTGCAGATGATATCGTTCTCCTTTCACAAGACCCAGTGGGGCTGCAAAGACGCATGCAAGAACTGCAAAGGGTTGGCGAACCATTTGCTTTGAAAATTAACCTGAAAAAGAGTCAGGTTATGTTTAATAACTTCCCTCAGAACAGAAGCATTTCAGTTTTAGGAAGGGATTTAGAGATTATGGACAGCTTTATATATCTTGGGCAGAGGATTTCAATGAAGGGGAATGCCACCCGGGAGGTGGAACGACGTGTTAAATGTGGGTGGCAGGCATTTGGCGGGCTCAACATTGTGTTTAAGAGCAGATTCCCACTTTGCCTGAAAAAAAAAGTCTTCGATCAGTGCGTTCTACCCGTTATGACATACGGAAGTGAAACCTGGACATTTACATCGCAATCAATTCAAAAACTTCGGGTAGCACAGAGAGGAATGGAAAGATGTATGCTTGGCACTACAAGACGGGACAGAAAGTCCTGCGCATGAATCAGGGAACAAACGAAAGCCTGTAATATCATTAGAAGAGTAAATCAATTGAAATGGAGATGGGTAGGCCATATAGCGAGGCGATGGGATGACAGATGGACCAAGGCCATCCTGGAGTGGATACCGCTTGATCGCAAACGTCCGCCAAGAAAACCGAAAGCACGATGGATTGATGACATCGTTAAGCATATTGGACCAGAGTGGCAGAGCAAAGCTCAGGACCCATATATATATATATATATATATATATATATATATATATATATATATATATATATATATATATATATATATATATATATATATATATATATATATATATCCGACGGGAAGTCAGCGAAAACGTTGGTTGTTGGCTGCAGATAGAAGCTCCCTATTCTTGATGGGGGAGCATGACATGAGAGAGACATATGCCCTCCAGTTGAAGGGATGGGTGCGGCTCGTCTCCTGTCATCAACCAACAAAAATGCTCATATATATAAATATATATATATATATATATATATATATATATATATATATATATATATATATATATATATATATATATATATATATAAATATATATGTTAGTTCGTAGTGTTTCGCGGATTGAAGAATACATTAGAAGAATAGATTGAAGAATACATAAATAAGATATTTCAAATCACCCCATAAAAAAATACAAACACAGTGATATTCTCAATGTACCTAAAGTATTATGATCTCCCTTTTTTTAACACTAGTCCGTGATGTAAATTTAATTTTAATCATCTGTATTAGCACCCTACTTGTTCATTACATATTCATTTTCTCACATAGCGTTAAATGAATCCCACTCCCATCGTACCAACGAATAATTCGCCAGCTTTAACCTACCAAACAAGTTCTTTTATTCGACTTGTTACGGTTATGAACTTAAGACACAGCTCAGCCCACTTGGATTAAAATCGATAATTTGTTTCAGATTGCTCCAAGGGTGTACCATCGCGCCCTTTTCAAAATGAAAAGGAGACGAACGATTCGACCATAATTGAACTGGAACACCTCAATGGTAGAAAAAATAATTTGCCTAAAAAACCGCCTTCAGTTAGCCGCCAACCTTCCACCGGAGTACCAAGTGAGTGAACCATAAAAAATAAACAGATGTGTAAACGTTGCGATTAATATCGTTAATTACGTCATTTTCCCGATCGTCAGTCGTAAAGAAATGTCTAAAAAAAAAAAGAAATGCGGTTTATACATCCGTGTTTTGGTGACAAGGGTCGTATTTGGAAAATTAATATATCAGAAAGAGATAGATAACTCATTAAAGAATGTTGACATTTGCCATAACCTAAATTTTGCTGGGATTATTTAGAGAAATTTTTCACAAGTGGTTACAGCTTTTTTTTTTTTTCTTACAGACAAAACAAAAATGGAAAGGTTCGTTCTATTTTAAAAGTAGGACCATATACCGGCCTATGTCATCTTAATTAGTAAATTATTTGTGCATATTTACCGAAATTATCAGTACTCTGCTTCTGTATATGTATAGTAAGCACAAGAATTGATAACAGGTTAAATATTTGCATCACGATGATAAGCTCTAGCATAGTGGCCACATTTACTCTATACTACTGGATAATAATTTTTTTTTACTGTATTGTTGCTAAAAAATACTTCATGATCCAATACTCAATAACTAAAATTAAAGACGGAAATTATTATCGTTTTCAACTATCTCTTAACGGTGAATATAAAGAAATTATTAACATTTTATTTTAAGAATGAAATTTTCATTTTAATTAATGTATGAATAGAATTATTTTTTAACGTTTTATTTTGTTTTAGAGTTTTGTGAACTAATGTATGTGTGGAGCACCAGTGCAGTGGGTTTAGATATAGGTAAATCAATTAATAAGAATCCTACATCAAGCAATAACCAAATTTTCAATAGAGGACACAATAAAGTAAGTAATTATGTGAGTACATGTTAATTAACTTTACAAGGGCATTATTATTATGTTATTTTCTCCTCCAAAGGATTGGAAATATATTATGGTCATTTAAATCAATTAGCCAAGATGATGAAA
Source organism: Cosmopolites sordidus (assembly GCA_031761425.1). Taxonomy (NCBI): domain Eukaryota; kingdom Metazoa; phylum Arthropoda; class Insecta; order Coleoptera; family Curculionidae; genus Cosmopolites; species Cosmopolites sordidus. The sequence continues at coordinate 145,022 of JARFXV010000810.1, forward strand.
ACAATATTTTATTTTTCACAATAGTGGAATGATGGTATTTCCACTGTTACACAAAAAAAAAATAGAAATTTACATGGTTTTTATCAGTACTGCATTCAAATTTGTTTAATTTTTTTGTTATTGGATTTGAGTGTATATATTTAAATGTTATGTATATTCAAATAGCTTTAGTTGGAATTGTTTCAGCAAAGTCTAATATATATTGAGGTAGGTGTATATTTATAATTATACAAAGATGATATGAATGAAGTTTATATAATTACACAGTACGTCGGAAAAATAACGGAACTTTTTAAATTAAAAAAAAAATAGTTATTTTACCAAAAATGTATTGAAAATACATCCCTTCCGCATCAATACACCGCTTGGCACATTCAACCAATGCTAGCATAGATTTTTTTATGTCGTTTTTGTGGAATCGCCCTTAAAGACCCTCATAACGGCTTCTTGGATTTGATTGACACTGTCATAAAACATTCCTTTCATGACCAGTTTGAGTTTCGAGAACAGGAAATAGTCACACGGAGATAAATCAGTCGAATACGGAGGAGGTTGAAGTACATAGGCTTGTTTTTTTTCGCCAAAAATTCACGAACAGCGCCGATCCTGTAAGATAGTGCATTATCGTGCAACAAAAACGAACGATTCTCTTCGACAAACGCTCCATAACACTTAGGTAATATTCACCAGTGACATGTTGACCCTGTGGAACGAATTCCACAAGTGTAATACCTTTAGAGTCTTAAAAACAAATCAACATTCACTTCTCTCGTGAGTTTTGGAAATTAATTTTTTTTTTGTTTCGGAGAGCCTGGAGACTTCCACGTAGCACTTTGGCGCTTTGTTTGAGGATCGTACTTGAAGAACCAAGTGCTCATCATCAGTTACAATCGATTCCAGGAATGTGCAGTTCCGTCTGGCTGGTTTAATAAAGTACTTGCAATGTTCAACGCAAGCAATTTATAATTAAAAGGTTAACCAATTAACAGGTCCGTTCCTTGAAATAATTTTCTTACGGAATCGTTCCCGCAATAAATCGATTGTTGGATATGACATGTAGAGCCGTACTGTTGGAACCACATCTCCAGATCAATACCATTCAAATTCAGAACTAAATAACCATTGATCATTGCGAGCGGCGACGAATTAATAAATCTGGATCTTCATCAACACTGCCCGCAACAACGGCGATATTTTCTTCGGAACGCGCAGTTTTTCGTTTTGTTTTTGTTTTAACATCGAGCAGCACGAAATGCGTTCGGAATTTGTCGATAATTCAGCGAATACATCACTCGGTATGTACACCATAAAATTCAAGTGCTCTGTAAGTTTGGGGCACAGAACATCGATTTTGATTATTAATTTTCAACAATTTGCAAGCTTTGCTCTGATGTTAAATGATACACAATGTTGACTTTCACTTTGTTTAGTTTTAGTGTAGGAAATCAAGTGGCACTTTTTGTTGCAAATTTATTATTGAGCCATTCATTTATGTGGCTTTGTAAACGTCCGATATAATTTCAAATTTCCAAGTCGTGGCGGATGTCAGCGGTACTTATGAACCAACGAACATCACCAATAGTGCAAGGTACTTTGGATTAAAGTCTTTCCAAAATTGCAAGGTTGGTTTTGGTAGTCATGCCCCAGAGCTCAATGCGAGGTGTCCATACTGGTTTTATGATGGAGTTATATGCTTATTAGTTACAGCTAATTTCTAATGGTGGAGTTGAGATTTGCGACCTAAAAGTCAATGAGACTCACCGAAAAAGGAGTCCAATTGTTTTCAAATATGCATTCTCCATGTCAGACATGTATCGAGGCGAATTCCCCAGTATCTGATGCTGCGCTGATTTACTATACCATTTTGTAATCATCATTTTTGATGACTTGCTTTCATTAAGTTTTATTTTCCACTTTGTGGTCTATTTAACATCATCTAGATTCTTCTGTAGATGTTTGCCGTGTCGTCTACGAAAGTGGGCGTATGGATATTGTTGTCTGTGGGCACATCTTCAGTGAAGATTAAAAATAATATTAGACCAAGGCTGCTGCCTTAAGGAACTCTCGATGTTATGTGGTGTAGATCCGTAATTTCATCTTCGTATTTTACTCGAAAGTATATTTCATTCCAATTGGAATGCAGAACCGAATACATTTGATCTGGAAGGAGTTTTTTCAGTTTATATATTTTTATCCTGGTGTGTATTTGAATTGAAACAGGATGTGTTTTCTTAACTAATTTATTTTGACGATGGATGTCAAGTAACTGTCAATTAAGGTGACCGACGTCGTCATTTACTGAAATAAATCTTGTCGGCACGTGAACTCTATAGCTATCGATTCAAAACTGATGGTGAATAGTGGAATTTTGCGTATGTATAACTGGTTGCGGTATCAACATAGATCGATTTCGTTTACTTGTATGTTTTAAGAAAATGAAAGTATCTAATATAGAATATTTTTTTAGCGCAAGAAAATGTCGATGACAGACGATATGTTCCAAACACCACGATACCTTTCCTGGCGGAAGATGCACCTGTCCCGAGCGAAACTAAAGGCCTCCAGCAAGACATCGGCTCTCCTATCTGGTTTCGCCATGGTAGCCATGGTAGAACTCCAACTCAGCAATGAATCTTCCATTCCATCACCTATCCTCGTGATCTTTGCAGTAATTACAACGTTATTAGTAGCAGTGCATATGTTAGCTCTGATGATCAGCACCTGTATTCTTCCAAATATCGAAACGGTGTGCAGTTTAGACTCGATCAACTTCGTGGATGAATCACCACATGAACGGTTACACTGGTACATTGAAATCGCCTGGGCTTTTTCAACATTACTGGGTTTGTTGCTGTTTCTTGCGGAAATTGCGATAATTTGTTGGTTGAAGTTTTACAATATTAACAAAACTGCCGCCTGGTCGGCCTGTGTAGTGTTAGTGCCTATTCTTTTTGTATTTTTAGCATTTGCAATACATTTCTATCGGTCTCTAGTAGCCCACAAGTATGAAATTAGTATGAAGGAACTGAAGAAGATGAATGAACAGATTGGAGATGTCACAGGCAACAAAATGTTTGCAGGAGAACCGGCTCCGACCATCCAGGTGGTGTAAACTAACTCGAATAAAAGCTTTAAGACATACTTGGCTGTGTTATTTACTGACATACAAATAAAGTTGGCTCTAGTTCTACCTTAATTATGTTTACATCTAAAGCAAGCCCAGTGATATATAAGGCCTTCTCATCTTTGCTCCTTCATTAACTTGATTACAGCAGAACTGTAGCTGACCCTATGTACCAGTAAAGTTACATTTTTTAAAGAGAAAGATATATTTTTGTATTTTTAAGTCTCAATAGTTCTTTTTTATAAGTTTACTTTCGCTTTTGGTGCAATTTATATGTTGATTCGTTTGGTTTAAGCTCATTAAATAAAATGCAAACAATAGAAATTTTGAGAGTGTATATATATATTTAATTTTTATATTAAACGAATATGTATTTATATCATAATGTATTTTATTTTTAAATAAGGACGTACTGTAATGTTTGTGGTAATTTTTACTCAAAGGCTGGAGATTAATAAATAAATTTGTGGTATTGATATCAAAGTTGTTTCTTTTCAATTCTAATTTCATAATAGTTTTAACCAAAAAGTATAGTTTAGTAGCTATTTTTATCATAAATGAAAACTAACCAGTGGTAGTCTGATGATACTAAATCAGGTGAATATGGTATATGAACACAGCAAGTTCCACCTGCACTGTATCAAATTATGCCCAGTTATTATCATTTAAGAATAGTAGGACTCCAACTCACCAATGAATCTTCCATTCTCGATTCACGTATCCTCGTGATCTTTGCGGTAATTACAACGGTATTAGTAGCAGTGCATATGTTAGCTCTGATGATCACTACCTGCATTCTGCCGAATATCAAAACAGTGTGCATTTTAAACTCGATCAACTTCGTGGATGAATCACCACATGAACGGTTACGCTGATACATTGAAATCGCCTGGACTTTTTCAACATTACTGGGTTTGTTGATGTTTCTTGCGGAAATTGCTATAATTTACTGGTTGAACTTTTACAATATTAACAAAACTGCCGCCTGGTCGGCCTGTGTAGTGTTAGTGCCTATTCTTTTTGTATTTTTAGCATTTGCAATACATTTCTATCGGTCTCTAGTAGCCCACAAGTATGAAATTAATATGAAGGAACTGAAGAAGATGAATGAACAGATTGGAGATGTCACAGGCAATAAAATGTTTGCGGGAGAACCGGCTCCGACCATCCAGGTGGTGTAAACTCACGCGAATAAAAGCTTTAGGACATACTTGACTGTGTTATATAGTACTCTACTTTAATTGTGTTTACAACTGCAGCAAGCGCAGTGATATATAAGGACTGCTCATCTTTGCTCCTTCATTAACTTGATTTCAGCAGAACTGTAGCAAGCTGAGAAATTTATATATTTTTGTATTTTTAAGTCTCGATAGTTATTTTTTTTAAGTTTACTTTCGCTTTTGGTGCAATTTATATGTTGATTCATTTGGTTTAAGCTCATTAAAATAAATGTGAACAATAAAAGTTTTGAGAGTGTATATATATTTAATATTAATATTAAATGAATATGTATTTGTATCGTAATGTATTTTATTTTTAACTCAGGACGTATTTTAATGTTTGGGGTATTTTTTACTCAAAGGCTGGAGATTAATAAACAAATTTGTGGCATTGATATCAAAGTTGTTTCTTTTCAATTTCAATGTCATAGTAAAGTTTAGCAGCCATTTTTGTTTAAATGAAAACTAACCAGTGATAGTCTGATGATACTAAATCAGGTATCATATATAAATCAGGTGAAGATATCAAATCCCTGACGGGTGTTCCCGTCTTCTATACTCTTGTATTTGGAGACATTTCTAACTCTTGTATTGGGGACTAGCCAGGGGCAGCTAGTGGGTTTTTAACTACGCCTGGGAGGGCCTTTTTTTCTACGCCTGGGAGGGTGTAGAAAAAAAATTGTGCTGCTGAAGATTTTTTTTGCTTTAACCGTCCTCCTTTTTACTTTCTGCTATTGAAACCCTATACAGAAGGTGAACCTGTGGTGTTTTGCTCTGAAAAATTGTTTACTGTGATAAATGGTGGAGGTGCGGCACCCCAATACCCTCCCTCACGAGCCTCCACTGGGACTAGCATACGAGTAGAACCTAGTCCTAGTAGTACCTAGTCTCACTGTGCATATTACAGTTACCCAACCATCTGTTTTATTAAAGGAGATATAATTTTTGTTTATTAATTATGCAATAAATAATTGATTTTTGTAATAATTTTAGTCCAAACTAAAAGGAACAAATTAATCGCATAGAACATTCGCAACAAAAATATCTATGGATAGCAAAGCAAAAGCGATGCATGGAGTACTGGAGAAATAAAACATGGAAAGAGACATCATATTTTGTTACATGTACTCCAGCAATCCAACGCAAAATTATATTTATTTTATTAGGATTTTTTTTATATCTTTTATATATTTTAATTTTGTGTAATAGCTTACATTTTATATAATAAACTTCATTCTTTATAATAACTTTATTTTTTATATCTATTTTATTATATATTGTGTAATTTTTTTATAATAAACTTCATTTTTTCTCTTTAAAACCTTGTTGCATAGTACTCGTTTTTATTATTATAATTGTATTTTTGAATAAATCGATAACTATATTTTAAATTATATTATTCTTGAACTTCATCTTTACTTACAAAAATTACTATAATATTTTTAAAAAGTATTTATTATCTTTGAAAATGGCGAGTTTTAACAAGGAAATTGATTTTATTTAGAAAAAAAAATAGGAACACGGTAAAAGTCGCTATATTAGATAAACAATGACCGAAAACCGGTTTTCCCGTCATCGCGCTTTTTTCATGGATTTATCTCAAATATACATTTCATAATTGTTTTATTAGTTTATCATTGGACTATCAGAGCAGAGAATACGAAAAATAAAATACAGTCATGAGTAGAATGAATTGATGAAGCGGAGTGGACAAAGACAAAAGAGCGGAGGTGGGAAGAGAATGTTTACTACTAACTGATGAAAATTGACATCAATACCGGAGAGAATATTAATGATCGAATCGACAACAATTTCTAGCAACGGTGTGCTATCAAGTTTTGTTTTACACTTGGGCACAGCGTAACAGAAACTTTTCCCAAAACAAAGATCCAGGTTTTCAGGTGGCATTCTCAAAAGATCGGGACTGGATTGGAGATAAACCTCGCAGCGCAAATCCTTCAACTGCAAGAATATAAGAAGTTATGAAATATTGTCATAATGAAATATTTCCTTTTCTATTTGGGCGCTTTCTCAACCACTTCAACTCTTTCAAATACGAATTTTTCAAAATTCTCTTTGTGCTTTTACATTTGATGATAATTAAGACTTTTTTTGCAGTAGGTAATAATTTATTTTAGTTGCTTTCGCTCCTCCTAGTATAACTAAATACTATCTCAGAATCATTCACGATATATTCATAGATGATGCTTTCTTCTTCGCCGCAGGGTTCCTGCACACCAAGCAATAATCTTTGTCTAGCGATCGTACACACTCTTTCCAGGTGTTTCAATAAATTCTAAAAAAAATAGGAAATGTAATCATCACATACAGGGTGTAAATATATATATATATATATATATATATATATATATATATATATATATATATATATATATATATATATATATATATATATATATATATATATATATATATATATATATTAATATACAGGGTGATCCGTAATGATATCTTGAAAAACCTACTAATGTGATAAGCAAAAAAATTGATAAAAATGATCTTAATTGGCTTTTGATTCATAATTTTGATCTAAAATCTTGAAATTTACAGATGCAGTACAAATTGTCATGAAGCATAAGTTAGTGGCATTGCTGATAAACTAAAATAAACAAGGTCCCTTGCAATCGCGCCCTGGAAGGATGTCCGAAATATAGGCAACCAAATATAAATAACGTCGACACCTACTGGTAAAAGAGGACTGTACAATACACTATGAGATATATATTATTATGATTCAAAAGCAAGGTGACATTTGAAATAAAACAAAATATTTATTTATTTCGTCGTCTTCAAACTAGGGAATTAGTTTAATTTAATGCACTTATACGTCCAGGAAGTGGTTCCTTCAATCGAGGAAATAGAAAAAGTCACACAGTGTCATATCTGGTAAACAGGGTGGTTGGGGCTTGATTTTTATCCAATTATTGCAGTTTCGGACAGTTGCGGCTCGAGAGGGAGATATCATTGAAAATTCAAATCTCCAAATGTAGAAGATCGTCTGTTGATCCATCACACCAAATAATTCGAATAAAAATTACTCCTCTCGCCACAATTTTTACATCGTTGATCGGACGTTTACCTCCAGCGATCGTACGCCATGTCACCTTTTCTCGCCGTTGACGTTACATGTTTTGTTGGTTGCCAGAATTCGGGAATTTAACTGCTTTCTAAAATATGCGGTTTAGACGTAGATTCCCTGCGACCGAGCGTATCGGTAATTAGTTTTAAACGCTGATTTGACGGGTATGGACCGTTTGATACGTCTCGCGTCGCGTATTTCGTTCGCCTCGCGAATACTTGTTTTGATTTGGAATTTGCAACGTGTACACAATGAGTAGTACTTTTTAAATAAAAATAATCAACTTTTAAGTGCAAAGATAAAGGTGTCTGATTTTAAACAGTTAATAATGACTAATTTATGTTTTTTTCGAATTTTCTATATTGATTTGCAGTTGCAATAAACTGTTTGACTGGTTTACTCTTCGGGAAACGATAAGTACCTACTTATTCATTCTTTATCTGTGCAACAAGCAACAACCCATTCTCCAATGTCCTTGTAAGTAGTAACAATACACATTTTAATGTTTTCTTGGTTCACCTCCTGTATAGGGTCTCAATAGCACGAAAAATAAGAATGAGGAAGCTGGAAACAAACAAAATCTTCAGTAGCGTTATTTTCCTCTACGCCCTCCCACTTTAAAAGCCCACGAGCCGTCATTGGTGTGGGGTGATGCGTTATCGTTATGTAAAAACCGCGAATTAATTTGCCAGAAATCTACTCTTTTTTCGAACGGACTTACGCAAATGACGTATAAATATTATTCTATATCAACTGATTTATCAGTTGGAAAGAACTCTTTGTAGATAATACGGCGGTAATAGAAGAAAATAGTTAACATGGCGTGATTTTTGGACTTTTCTTATTTTTAGGGCGGTCCTCGCTTGATTTTTGAGCTGTCTCTGGTCATAAGCGTAGATCCATGTCTCATCACTAGTAATTATACATTTCAGCAGTCCACAACTTCAAAACGACGATGTTTTTTTTTAAGAGGCAGAGTTTTCGAAACAAGATTAGAAAACACACGAGGCAAGTCTAAATTCCTTTAACATTCTATCTTTAAATCAATAATATAGAATTCACATTCAAAAAGACTACAAAAAAAATCCAACTTTGTTTCAAACTAGTTCTCTCAAAGACTTTTGATAATATTAGATTAACATCATTGTCAAACTATTCATAAAGGCCAATTTGATGTGTGTCGAGGGCATAATTATTTTTCAAAGAAAATATATAGTTCTTCAGCAGTTTATTTCACGAAAACAAATAGTATATATAAACATACAAAACACGTATAAAACTTAGACAAAAAAGACAAAAAAACTATTCTAAATTAGATGTTGCCACTGCTATACATACTTTATGAATAGGGTATACAGTTGGTTGTATTGAACATTGCCTGTATGCAATGTCCCTAAAAGTACTGTGAATACACCAATCTTTTCTCCAGACACCTTCTTGAACCTGACCCGTGTCCAGATGGAAAAACAGACCACTACCGTGTTTCAAATTATCTTTCCACTCACCCTCATATCTGTTTCCATCGGATCTAACCAGAACTCCTAAAGGAAAAAATAAAATAATCGGAAAGCGTGCTTTCTTTAAAACATACTTCTATCATATATATCGAAAAAATAACGGAGCTTTTTATATGCAAAGAAAACTACTAGCGCCATATATTGAAGCAATATATAATCTGAAAGCTGTATATTGTCATAGTGTCAAGTGACAGTACATTTTCTCACATCGTCAAAAAAACACGAAGGAACAAAGAGCTAATAATAAATTATGTTTCAAGCTCGGTAAATGTATTCAGAAACACAACCCAACGCGATGAGTTGGCAGAAAAAGTGCGTGAAATGATCGCTTAAATATTATCTGGGTGTTATGGAGCGTTTGTGGAAAAGAATCGTTTGACTGAGGACCGAATATCGACCACCGGGAAGTTATTTTTTGTTGCACTCACAGGACTCACAGTTTGTCTCACAGGACAGTCGTTGTTCGCGAATTTTAGGCGAAACAACAAGTCTGTGTGCTTCAATATCCTCGGTATTCACCTAATTTATATCCGTGTGACTATTACCTGTTCTCAAAACTCGAACTGGCCATAAAAGGGACGTGTAAGATTTATTGAGGCGATTCCGAAAAATTACATAAAAAAATCAATGCTAGCATTGGTTTTTGGGCTCAGCGGTGTATTTATGCGGAAGGGGTGTATTTTGAATCAAAATAAATAATTTTGCCAAAATAACTGTAATAAATAAATAATTAAATAAATAATTGTTTTTTTTTATTTAAAAGGTTTTTCCAACATAGCGTGTATAGTAGCTGTATAGGAGGTTGTCTAGCCTTTAGGAGATAAACGTAGAACTGATTATTTATGTTACTTTTTAGGTAATTTAACAATCAAAACGTTTCAATTGCACAGTTTCCGATCTCTGAACATTTACTTTTAATTAAAATATATAGGCCTATTAAATTAACGTCAAATTTTACTGAGACACGTCCCCTCTTTTTGCGAAATGTGTTGTAATCGCATCTTAGCAGAAAAGTATTTTTTTACCTATTCCGTTGCGTAAATCAGCTTGAAAATTTCCATCAAAAAATGTCCCATCACGAAACCATTGCATTCCATGTCCGTGTCTTTTTCCTTTTTGAAATTCACCCAAGTAGAAGCTTCCATCTGGATATATTCTTAAACCAGACCCATGCATTCTACCATTCTTCCAATCACCTCTGTAGCATAACTCGTAAACATCAGTGTTTGGTATTTTTTTGGCGAGTACACCAAACCCATGCCTGTAGTTCCTTTCCATATCTCCCTCATATAATTCGTCATTTCTGGTCGATATCACGCCCTTTCCTACATGAGATAGAGTTCATTATTCTATTGTCATTTATACCAGGCAATGCTTTAGTGTTACCACTCTTTTCGTTATCCTTCCATTCTCCCACATATTTATCTCCTACCATATTAAAAATTGCATGTCTTAAGCCGTTCTTTTTTGATAAATTTTCCAAAATTCTTGACCTAGGAAGAGCATGACTTTTTACCTTTAAAAACGGCATTCTAATTTTGTTTAATCGATAGAAAAATAATGTATATATTTCCCTTGAAGTGGTGTCACATTGACTTTATGTCAATGATTATTGTCCTATTTTTTTTGTATTTAAATTTGATTAATTTTCATTAATTCAGATCAACTTTTGTTTCAGTGCACCACTGGATTGAATGACGTAATGTCAAATTCCCAATTATAAAGTCATTTGACTTACTGACTCAGCGTTTTAAGGCCCTTGCAATGATAGAATGACATGTTACTAAATGATTTAGCAATTTATGTTCTAACATTGTTTTGTTTATTTTGTTGTCTAATTTTGAACTATTCTATTGTAACCGTTTTCCGTGTACTCCACTGGAAGTAAATTGTCAGACTGTGTGTCATGATGGATTCAACTCGACAACAACAAAGAAAACGTAAATCCCGTGGTTCGGATATCTTCGAAGTCAGTGAAAGGGATTTATCACCTGAACCCGAAGAACACATTGAGGACGAACCTGAACCAAAATTTTTAAGGTCTGAAAGATTCGACGTGGCAGATTCCTGTCAAAAGAACGAAGGACTTAACCTCGAAAATTCAAACATTTCTTCTCAAGAATTGGATAATACAAAAGAAATTGATATATTCGATGGAACAGAAAGGAAAGATGAGCTAATGGAAAGCCAGCGTGAAGAAATTGAAGAAAGTAGTGCAACAATAGTACTTGAAGAAACCCAAAATGAAGATGCTTTAGAAGATGGTGAAGTGAACGACTTAACATTAGCTCCTTGCATCTCTATAACATTTTCAAACAAATCTGTGGCGGATATATACAAACAAAAATTCTGCAAATTTATTCAGTCATTTGTAGAACTTGAAATTTCACTTGAAAATGAAACTAGCCTTGCTGTAATACAAAATACAAACTTAAATCCAGAAGATTGGGTTGTATTAGATAATACCATTGGTTTATTGGCAAATGATAGTTTAAGCCAAAATGTGGAGAATGCGAAAAAGAAAAAACGTAAAAAGAAACAGAAAGAGTTGTTTGTTCTGGATACGAAGCGTGAAATCAACACTAATGGGACAAAATTAAAATATTCTACCAAATTTGTTATTGATGATGGAACAGAATTGCAGAAAAGTAAAGGCAGTCCAGCACCACAAAAAATATGTTTTAATTGTGAGAAACAGCATGGCTTACTTGACTGTCCGGAACCCAAAAATTTCAAAAGAATTAGTATGAATAAACAAACATTTATGGCAAAAATCAAACCTGTGTAAGTAGCTTATTTTGTATGTCATTTTTTAGTTGGTATCTAGTTTGTTTTAATATTAGGAGATATCATTTGGAAGCTGATCAGAAATTTGGGCATTTACAAGCTGGCAAACTTTCACCTAATCTAAGAAAAGCACTAGGTTTAAAAAAAAATCAGATTCCAAGTTATATTTATTATATGAGAGTTGAGGGATATCCACCTGGTTGGTTAGAGGAAGCTAAACTTACACATTCTGAGTTAAATATGTTTGATATTGATGGTAATAGTGTTAGAAATACAACATTGCCGAGAACTAAAGGACTAGATCCAGAAAAAGTAATTAGTTATCCAGGATTTAATATACCGTTTGATAAGGACTGCAAAGATGTAAGTAAAATTTTTGTTTATACCAATCTAAGGTATATCTTCATTGTTTGTTAATGAATCATTATAATTAGTTTTTAAAATTTTATAATAGGAAAGTGAATATCACCGTGTACCACCATATTCAAAAGAGTACGGTAAAGATAAAATGATTGAATTCTATCAACAAAAATGCATGAAAGAGGAAGATGACTTTCAGACACAAGATATGGAATTAGATAATGCCAACGATTTCTCAGACATGGATTTCTCAAGAACAAAATTGAAATTAACTGATGTGCAGGTAATTTGGTAGTCTTAATTCAGTTCTGAATTCTTTTTTTCCTGCATACTTTTAGAAGGAAACTGACTCTAATGATGTTCCATCTCCATCCCTTATTGATTTAGAGCAGGAAAAGAATTCATTATTGGCAGAACTTCAGAATTCTGTTGAAGTTAACTCTTGGGACTGTCAGTCAGATGAAAATACTGTTTCTAGTTTACCAGACAGAAGGCCTGATAATAATGACACTCAAAAGGATGAAGAAACTAAAGAACCAAAAGAAAAAGGGAAGGAAATATTAAAGGAAAGAAAGGAATCAGGTGAAGGAGAGGAGAAGGGAGAAAATACTACTGATCAAACTATAAATAATTGTCTTTCACCTATTAATGTAAATAATTTGGCGAAGGTTATAAAGAACAGTGAGTATGGAACTCCAATTTTAAAAAGTAGCTCTCCATACAACCACCTACCTCAGCTGGACAATTTCACTAAAGGTGTCAGTGCTGTGATCGACTTTGAAAATCTACCAAACTCCACTGGTAAATATGAACAAATGTATGGAGTTTTACAGAAAGTGAGAGACACTCTCAAATCTATACATAAGACTTAAATTTTTAAATATGTTTGTTTATACAGCACAGTATAAAATATTTGTTCTTGAAAATTCAGCGGAATCAATGTCATTAAAGAATTAACTTCTCTTGAACTAAAAAATTAAATTACTGAGTTTGTTTGTTTGCAATAAAGAAGAAAACAAGGTAGGAGATACTGAATAAACTTAATCTCATCTTTTTTTTTAAATGTTGTGACTTGGTGCAAATCTTTTTTATTGTTAACAGGAATTATATAATTTTTTATATTCAGTGAAGAATACTTGCAATATTTAAACGATATTGATAATGTGTGTATTGTAAATAAAAGCGTACCTGTAAATAATGAGCAATTTACAAGATTTTAGTTACAATACAAGAAAAAAAGTAAAATCCTTTGAATTGCACAGTATTTAACGTATTCAATAGTTCAAATAGCCAGTGATACTACCTTTAAATAATTCATGTATCGAAAGGTATATGTCCGTTGGTAGAATTTCTAAATTTGCATGTAAAAATATTTTGATACAAAATTGACTTGATAAAATTTCAAATAAAGTTATCATATCCATCTGATGTCTTAGTCCTAAATTCAATGTCCTGTCATTTCGTTTTATTATTGATTTGATACTAAATGTTAATGTTAGACAATCATTTCAATTGTTGGAATGTATACAGCAATAAATAATCATAAAATGTTAATAACAGGCAACTGTAAATACAACATCATGAATTGTTGGGTTATGTGATGTATCAATACTTTTAAATCTTATTAAATATAATTCTTTCAGATATAACTGAAATAGTCGATACTTAACTGAAATTCGTTTTAAATAAAAGTATTATGTGTAAATTTGCATTATATTCGAACGTTGTATTTTCGTAACTGGGGCAATTTAGATATGTCTTACTTTTTTTATTTAAAGTTAATTTCCATTAAAAATCGGTTATCCCAATTAAATAAGAGAGAATGGGGGTTTAATAAAATTTAAAAGCATTTTCACATTATTTTATTGTATTGAAATTGTATTTGTGGTTGCCTAACACTACTTCATATAAAAGTGTACATATTTTTTACCATATTGCACAGTGAGAGCCAGCTAACATTTCAAGACGTTGAACGATTTCTCAAGTTGTCAATAGTATTCCAGTAGGACATAAATATATCAACAACACAAATAATAAAACCTCTTTCTAAGCGGAAATACCACAAATTGGTTTGTGTATCTTTCGGCAAGCTAAAATAATATTTTTGAATCAGCTCTTTCAGTATATTCGAAGAGAAAGTCTCTTAAGCGGTATGTATTGTCAGTTATAATTTACGGAGCGAAGAAACTAACCATAATCTTACAAAAAGTAATGGTGCGCGCGATGTTTGGCATTTTTCTCGGAGATCAAATCCCAAATCGAAAAAAAGAAATACTAACAATTGTTGGATTTGGTGACGGAAAACGAATTTATGCTGAAGTTTGTCGAGTATTTAATGAAGTACATCCGAATAAAAACATCACAAAGTCAAAAGTTTAAAAAACGGTGAAAAGATTTAATGATACAGGCAGCATTAAATGTCGTCCAAAATTAGGAAGACAAAAAAAAATACTAATAACGAAAATTCGTTGAATATTTTAATTGATGTAGTAGACAATGGTAAGGTTTCCGTATAACAATTACCTTTAAATCATAACATGTGTAGATGCTTAGTCCAAAAAATAATACAAAAGATTTTTATCCTTAGGAAATACAATTACTACAAGAATTAAGCGAAGATGATTTTGATCGAACAGTTGATTTTTCCGGAAAGTTATGATAGAAAAAAATAAACACCAATCCACCACCTTTCAATTATTTCTCACAACTTTAATGATTTATTGTCTGGATTAAATACAGTTTGAATAGCAACTAAAATTGTTTCCTGTTTCCTTCCTAAAGTCCTTAATAGGTAGTCATGACTATCTCCAGTTTGCAGATGTATCTTTCGCACTGTTCAATACGGAGAATCGTTGGTAGCAATGTATATTCTCCTTGCAATGATAGCCAATTTGAATGGTAATAGTTATTTTCTGCAAAAAGCAGCAAAGAATTGTGAGCGATAGGAATTCATTCACTGATTTATTAAAGGGGAAGATTTTTAAAAGTATTCTTTATCATCTGCCTTTGAACTTTTTATGGGATTCAAAATTGATTCATTGTTTTATTTTGTTTGAGTCACGGCAACACTAGAGGCGTTATAGTAAAAATGCCAGATGTATTCTGAATGATGGGTTAAATTAATGTTGGTGTATATACATTTCCCCTACCTTGTACAGAGAGGGCAAATGGTAGAACAGGAGGAAAGAATGTATAGAGTACTGTTGAGACAAGTTGAGAAAAAACAGTGACTAATCATAGGTATATTTATCTTGATTTGAATTGATCTGGAGAAAGGAAAAAGAAATGTTGTGTCCCACTGCAGCTAAATGTTGGGTTACAGGGTAATAATTTCTATAAGGATACATATTGGAGGTCAGTAGGATTGTGGATACAGTTTCATTTGCCAGTTGGTTTTAGTTCTATGTTTCAAAGATTCTACAGAAAAGAGGCATTAAAGGCTCTTAATTGAGTTAGGTTTGAATGGTTGTAGAAGCATTCTAAGTGCACCGTTTTGGCTAGATTCTAGAGATCTCAGGTTAGCTGGAGCAGATTGAACTGAAACGCTCGTAGTTCAACTTAGCAACTGGAACAGCATTTTAACAATGATGAACAAAAAAAGACACAAAAATTATTGCATAAAAATATATTATTTAAAATATATAAAGCAAGCCAAGATAATCTTATATATTTGCATAAATTAATATTTCTTGTGCATATTTAAAAGTTAAAGATTGTGCAGAAGGGAATGTTAACATTGTATGTTTGACTTTTTCAAGGAAGAAGTCAGGAAGAAATGTTATAAATTAATGTAAACTTACAAAACTAAAATTAAATCAACCCCTGAAAAAAAAATGTTTAACATATAAAAACCATTTTTACTTTATAAAATGTCTCTATGTAGATCTAATTAATTGGAGGTGGTGGATTAGTATCATCTGGACCCTGAAATTATTGTGACATTTTAATCTTGGACTACTTGATAAAACTTACATGTCCACTAGTTGGTTTATTTGCTGTTGCGTTATGTTGGCGTGATGGACGGAAGAAATAAAGGAATATCGCAGCAGCAAACAAAATTGTCACAAGATATACATTTTCTGATGTGTTCTGATAGCCTGCTGGTGTCGAATCTAGAAAAACATTTGAGCGTGGCAAGACATGCGAAGCAAAATCTTTTCTCTTACCTGTTTGAAAGCATTCATTATCTGTACACAAATTTTGTGAATTTCTCAGCTATAATACAGGATAATCAGAAGTGTGAAGAATATCAAAATCAAACTACTTACTATATTTAGTAACTTATGTATTGCCAGTTCACGATCCCATATGTACTCGCACAGGTTGAAATCACCTTTATCACCCATTTTAAATGGAAGCTAAAGTTTTTTCCCCAGTTGCTAAAAATAAATATTTACTTTCTAACATATTTTTCAATAATGTTTGAGGACAATAGAAAAAGTACCTACCGACGTCTATAATTTAAGAGAATTAATTATCGCAAAAGAAAACAATTCTTAATAATAAAGAACAATATTTAACTACTCCATTCTGCACAAATTTTGTGTTTTATGGCGAATATTTATTTACAAAGTTCAGGACATTTAATCATCAGCTGCGTTGTCATTTTTGTCAAAAAGTTAGACGGTCGATGAGTAATTTTGACTCTTTCTACTTCGCCCTCAATGAAAAAAGACAGAACTAATAGTGGATGTCGAGCAAGAACGCATTACCACATAAAGATAAAGTGTGAAGTATGTGTTGGCTTATAGCTATTGGTTGGGTTAGCAATTATTTGAAAATTTACTATTTATACCATTTTATCGCTTAAAATATGCCTACACATTGTTTAAACCTTGAACAATACAATAAAATTATTAGACTAAAATTCATGGTTTCGTTTTATTTATATAATGCTCCTGTATTTGTAATTATAAAATGAGAATGTTTTAAAAGTATTATTTATTACAACGAAAAAATTAATCCCTTACTTCTGAAAAATACTTATTTTTTCCCATAATAAATCACAAATTTTAATTTTCTTTCTAGAGAAATGCACAAGATTAAATTAATGAATAACTGATAAATTATAATAAAAACTCTAGAGGATTAAAAATCTTAAATATAATGAGGCGTGTCTAACATTTTGACGTCTAAAAAAAGGCAATATTTACTAATAATTGTTTTGTATCCTAATCGAGATCAATTAAACATTTTCCCCAATATTTTAACTTGTATTTGAAACAAATAAACAACGAATTATAAATTCAAAAAATTTAAATATAATTTTTTTTGACGTTTCTACTGTGTGCCTAACATTTTGACACTGAGTGTAATTACGAAGGTCCGTTTGCATTTTAATTTATATTGCAAAATTTATTTGTGTACTTAATTTTGTTAAAATATGGTCTGAGAGATCTTGGAAATAAATCTACATCCGCCATCGGTAGAAGATCAGTCCGTATTTTTTGATTAATTATTAGACGAAAAGTGGAAAGTCATGTAATTCTCTTCGTAACGGACGTTAGCTGCCTATTTCTAAAAATGACACACGAGAGGGGAAAACCTGTTGTTAGTCCTATATATTTGCTTTGTAAAAATGTTCGTTTTTTATTTCATATACATTTTTTTACAAGAGCAAAAAGAGTTAAATACGAGAGACTGAGAAGAGAGGCCTAAAGTGTATGCAAGAGGAAAATGGGAGCTCCTGGGAAATGGCCTCCATGGGAAAATGGGAGACAAGAAAATCTTAGCTGATCATTAATACAATAAAACACTTTCATCATAGAGAGCCTTTGATCAAGCACGTAAATGGCAAACTATTAACCAACATGGATACCATATTGGAATAAAAGAAGTCATATTTTGAAACACAGTTAAACGGGACCACCAGAGGCAGACCAAGACACGGTAGCACGAGGAGAACAACAAGAAGATAATAGGCGTTACATTTAATAATGTAACGCTAATGTGTTTTGCTAAGAGATGGCGTTAGTAATACATTTGTTGGTTTAGACCAAGGGATGACACTAGACCAGAGTGCCACGATCGGGAAAAGAAAGATGCGTGCGACTTCCACCTTTTCCAACATATTAAAAAATATAAAAAGGTGAAGAAAAAAAAATTATAGGCTGGTTATGAGGTTTTTACGCAAATAGCACATTTTTTTTATGTAAGTCTGAGTAGTGGAGATTTAAAAAATAATATAATAAATAAAACAGAAGTACAAACTTATGTTTTATTATTAATAAACATTTTTAAAGATTCAGTCAGTTAGGTTATGTATAAAATAAATATGAATAACTTGAAACATTTAACACATGGGCTGAAAAGTCCCGGGCCTAACAAAGAAAACACAGTTTTTTTGGTTCAAAATTAGCTTTATTCATCAACGTAATCTCCATCAAGAGCAACGCTATCCTTCCAGCGCCGCTCTAACATTTCAATACCACTTTTGTAGAATGATTTATCTTTTGCCTCAAAATAGGCCTCAGTTTCAGCGATAACCTCTTCATTCGTGCGAAATTTCTTACCGGCGAGCATTTTTTTCAGGTCTGCGAACAGCCAGTAGTCGCTGGGAATCAAATCTGGCGAATACCGTGGATGTGGGAGCAATTCGAAGTTCAATTCATGTAGTTTTGCCATTGTTTTGATTGACTTGTGACACGGTTCGTTGTCTTGATGAAACAAATTTTTTTTCTTTGCCATATGCGGTCGTTTCTTTGCAATTTCGGCCTTCAAACGCTCCAATAACGCTATATAATATTCACTGTTAATGGTATTTCCTTTCTCAAGATAGTCGATGAATATTACACCACGCACATCCCAAAATACCGAGGCCATAACCTTTCCAGCCGATTGTTGTGCTTTCGGGCGCTTTGGACGAGGTTTACCAGTTGCTGTGCACTCAGATGACGATCGTTTTGATTCCGGAGTGAAGTGATGGATCCATGTTTCATCCATTGTCACATATCGATGCAAAAATTCCGGTTTGTTACGTTTAAACATGGCCAAACACTGCTCAGAACCATCAACACGTTCTCGTTTTTGGTCAACAGTGAGGAAACGCGGCACCCACTTTGAACAGAGCTTTCTCATAGTCAAATGCTTATGCAATATAAAGCCAACACGTTCTTTTGATATCTTTACGATGTCAGCTAACTCACGCAACTTCACTTTTCGATTATTCAAAACGATTTTGTGGATTTTTTTTATCCACGTTTGAAGTCAGCAAACCAACGTTTTATTGTTGTTTCTGATGGAGCGGAGTCCCCATAACACTTTTCAAGCCATTGCTTCGCTTGAACGGTATTTTTTCCCATCAAGAAGCAGTGTAAAATTGAAACACGAAATTGTTTTTGATCCATTGTTTTGAAAATAACAAAAGTAGCATCACTCTTAGCACAATAACTCACAAACTAATGAATAGGAATAGAATATCATGACATTTTAACAGCTGTCTTTTGAAGGTTAGTATGAACTGAAAAAAAGGTGACTGCAATAAAACTAGCGCCATCTATGTGTTAGGCCCGGGACTTTTCAGCCCATGTGTTAATTCTAAATAATTATTAGTCAGTACTTATTGTGGTTTTTAACTTCGTAGTTTTTTTTTATCAAGTCATCTATATTAGGATTAGTTCTTGAAGATGCTAACAAAATTAGGTGTTTTACGTGCATATCAGTAAGATTGAACGATATTATAATTTTATTATGTTCATAATAGAAAACATTTGTTTACAAACATATGTCAATCCAAAGCTACAACAATATCTGACAGCCAAATCGTGCAAATTTGCGAAAAAATCGACATTATTAATCGAAACACCTATTACATTTATTTGGAAAGCATTACACAAAATTACCTTACGAATATAATATTAAAAATTTTTCACTGCTAAGGTTTTATCATCTTAACTGAGGTATTATCACCGTCAAAAGCATAATTAATAACAGAAAAAAAGGGCGAAAATTAATACGACAGATATTATTTCACTGAGATAATGCCCCCAGATGATATCGCGAAGTTTCGTTTGAATATCATCCATCTATATAATTATTTTTGAGTTAACCTTCTTATCCTCCAGACCAGACCCTTAGCAAATATTTTTAATCACCTAAACTGAACGAATCTGATTTTCAATGACTTGCATAGACAAAGCGACTTTTTTTGAAATAACGACAAGATTTTGAAATAACCTTCTTATTCTCCAGATCTGACCACTGGTGAATATGTTTGACATTTTTTTCAGAGCATCGAAAATCATCGTTCTTCTTAATTTTTACTTCGGTTCTAAAATAATATTAATTATCCAAAATGAATTTATCGAGCATTTGAAAGTCATACATGTTATTTGTCTGAATATAAACATTTAGTTTATTCATAATTATACGTTGATGAGATGTTTCAGGAAATATTATTGGGTTAAAAAAAATAAGTAATTTTTATTATATTTCATAAAAAAAACTAAAAGGTTTAATTCTCTAAAACCGTTTATTCTAAATAATAATAATAAATAATAATAAATGGCCTTCATTGAATCATATTAATAATCAGAAAAGAAGACATAAACAAACGTAAACAAACAAAATAAATGAAATTTCTCCATTTGTGGATCTACAAGTTGGCGAAGTCTAGCACAAATTGCTATTCCACTCAACCAACCTACCCGTCTTAAGCCCTTGACAGAAAAAGAAAACAATACACATAGAAAATGACAAACATTCCTTCGCATGGGATATATATATATATATATATATATATATATATATATATATATATATATATATATATATATATATATATATATATATATATATATATAAATATATATATATATATATATATATATATATATATATATATATATAAATATATATATATATATATATATATATATATATATATATATATATATATATATATATATATATATTTCTAAAGTTTATATAGTTTTCTAAAGCTCCAATTCTTTGTCCACGTTGCAGAAAACGGACAACGGCTGAACCCCAACGTTTATCCTACGAACAGATGACTAACAGGTCTCTGGCAGAAAAAACCCTGGTTGCGTTTGCGGTGGCAACCTGGTCGGCGTCTGTTCACCAAGAGAGTGCGGTTGTATACCACGCTTGAGGAACTAACAACATGGTTCTAAATTCCCAGTGAAAACACAGGACCTATCAGCTTACAAGCACCTATGACTCGTGCAAGTAATTACAATGATACCCCAGGTGGTAATCAATCCACCCGTCGACCGACGGCAACCGGGTACTCGGATTCTGGGGAACCTGGACTTTTACGATCTCAAAAAAAGTGGGAGCTTTCCCACAAATTTCCATACAAAACACCTACATACATTGGTACCTTCAACATCAACACGCTGATCCAACCAAAGATATTTGTGTTTGCCCTACAAGAAACACGCATCACGGATGAGGACACGGGGGACTACGGGAACTATCGCATATTCAAAAACAGGACAGACAAACGTGTCGCCAGGGGCGCTCCGAAGGCCGCTCCAAAGGGATAGTTAACTCTATTAAAGAAATCACTCTCCATAAATAATAGACTAATGACAATGCACATACAGTGCGCCAATGAAAAATACACCATAATCAACGTACGTGCCCCCACAAACGGGGACAACAAGAAAGACAAGAAGAGTCTACAGAGAAATTTTGGGCAACATTAGAGAAGGTATTACTGGGCGACTTTAACGCTCAAATCGGTAGAGAAAAAATCAATCGGAAAACCGTAGGCAAATTCCCCGGTCATAAATTTTCAACAAAAACGGTAGAAGACTCATCGAACTATGCCAGCAGAATAACCTGAAGATTATGTCGACATCTCTAAGAAAAGCTCCACGAAAACAGAAAACATGGAGATCGCTTGTATAACAGATTGGAGAATTCCAGATAGACCGTGTTGCGATATCATACCCACAACAAAGAGAAATCCAAGATGTCCAAGTCCGCAGGGGAGCGAACATTGACTCAGACCATTGACTCACCACTTAACACGAATCAAAGGCAAGTTCACCCCAACGAGAATTCATCATAAGAAAGCATATCTACAGAAATTCGACACGAATAACATCAGGGAATCCAATATAACAGAGGAATGGGAAAAGGAACAGGAAAAAAATCTACAGAAACCACAGGAACTGATCCCATTGAAAAAGAACACAAAACACTCATGGTGGGACTCGAAAAGCGAAAGTGCATTGCAGCGACGCAAACGAGCATTTCAGGAATACAACACTAAAAAATCCGCAGAAAGTCGACAGCTTTTTGACGAGACTAGAAAACAGACGCAAAGGTTATTAAGGAAACTAAGAGGAAGTACATGAACGAACAACTAGACTCTATAGAGGAGAATTTCCGAAATTTTAACAAGAGAGACTTTTATAGGACTTTTGCAAGAGAAATCCGTGGATACACACCACAAAATCTTTGCTTTAGAAAGCGGAATGGGAGATGGCTAACAAATCAGGAGTATTGTCAGGAGCTGGCACACTATTTTTCTGATTCTCCTCAATTGCCCCAAACGCAACACAGGATTCCCCAAGGAAAATTGTATCTATACCCACTCAGAATCACCACCATCAACACAGGAAGAAATCCCCATGCATATACGCAAACTAAAGAATAACAGGGCATCCGGTGAAAATGGTATATCCGCGGAACTATTGAAAAATCTCTTACCAAATTCACTGCAGGAACTCAGGCAAGTTATCACGAACATCTGGCAAACAGAAAAATTACCAGATAAATGGAAATGTGCTCTTATCCACCCCCTGCACAAGAAGGGAGACAGAACAGATGTGAACAACTACAGAAGAATATCCTTACTAAAAGTCACTTACAAAATCCTCTCAGCATGCCTTCTCCAGAGAACGTAAGAACAACTAGAACATAAAATTGGCGAGTACCAGGCAGGCTTTGGCCCTGGTCGCTCATGCACTTAACAAATCAGGAACTATCAGGAACGTTCCAATCATCTGCACGTTCGTGGACTTTAAGAAAGCATACGACTGCATCGACCGAAAATATATGTTCAACATCCTAGAACAACAAGGACTCGACCCCAAAACACTGCGATTGATCAAACCGACACAACCTTTAAAGTGAAATTTATGGGAGAAATTTCCGAACCCTTCCTGATTAAAACCGGAGTACACCAAGGAGATAGGTTATCCCCACTCCTCTTTAATCTAGTCCTGAATAAAGTCATAAGGGAGTGGGAAAAAGAATTGAAAAATCAAGGACACTGGAAACCAGTACGTCTCGAACGACCCAAAAACAACATAGAAATCTCATGCCTAGCCTTCGCAGACGACCTAGCGATACTTGCAGACAATGAAACAAAGGCAACCAAACAGATAGAAGTCCTCAAGGAATGTGAAGAGAAAGTCGACCTACAGATCTCCTTTCAAAAAACCGAATTCTTCTGCTCAAAATTAAATGTCCAAAATTTGAACACCAAATACGGCAAGATAAATAGAGTAACTCAGTTAAATATCTGGGCGAGATCCTCGAACCCACAGAAGGAGAGAAGATAGTACAGAAGATTCGATTACAGAAGATGAATATGGCATACGGCAATACACACAATATCTACAATAAGAAATGCAAATCCACACACGCAAGAATAAGACACTACAACACAGTGATCAAACCAGAGGTACAATACGCAAGCAAGACACTTACACTCCACATAAAAAGCGGCATAGAAAACATACTAAAAGAAGAACCAAAATTATGAAGAAAATTCTCGACCAGAAACTAACAGAGGAAGGATACAGACTACATTCTAGAAAGGCCACAGAGAGAACGTCCAACGTAGTGGTGGACATAAGAAAAATAAGGTTGAAATTCTATGGACATATCATTAGACTCCTACCGACAAGACTCACAAACCGAATTCTTACATACATACAAGGAATCAAGTGAACAGTACCATGGATCGCACAAGTTAAAGCTGATCTGGGAAAGCCACAAATTGGCCCGACAGAGATTGAGGATAGAAGAACGTACAGAAACAAAATACATATGTGGAACCTTACATCAGAGAGCGAAGCTTCAGGGAGATCAGGGACAAGGTTGACGGAGGAGAGAAAAAGAATCCACGGAGAAAGGATGAGAAAGGTGTGGAAGATCAGAAGGAACACTCGAAAATGAGTCAGAATGCTTTGCGTGATCCAATCGGGTCTATACAAACCTAATAATAATTTGCTTTTATATCTAATATTCACAGAATGTCTGGCTAAGAGAGCTACAAACATACTTTTAAGGGCTTCAGAATTATTGTTAGCATTGATAACTTTATACGTAAAATTAGCCATATAAAGTTGTCATCTGTGCTTCATAATAAGCCACTAAAGCTGATTAATCTTTTGAAAGATATGATCTCGTTTTCGAACTCGAAAGATAAGACGACAACAAACATTCTGCACTCGTTTATTCTACCACTGTGCACAGAATCGAGACATGGAAAATAAATGAAGTCACAGTAAGTAAATTGAGAACGTACTAACAACTCTGATAATAGCTTCCGCAAAGCCTGATTTAAAATGTCTCTATTCGCATAACGTAATTTAATGTGCATAAATGATTTACGATCTAACTTGGATACATGATCTTTAAAACGTAACTTCGAATCCAAAATAGCCCCCAAGTTTTGCTCACAATCTACAAAACTAAGATTTTTCTGTCAACAGATATTGAAAGATTCGTCTTAAAAAAAAATAGTTAGGTTTAGTGCAAAATAGTATACCTTTAGATTTAGAAGAGTTCAATTTTAACTGATTATTAAATATATTATTGGCTCTGGAGTACTGGAGGAAAACTGAAATCTAATTGTGTGTCATCAACATAAGTAATACAAGCATGCTAGCTAAGCCCCTGGCACAGCTGCTAAATAAATAACTAGTCACAGAATCCAAAGCTGTACACGTTGAAAAAACAGTTTTAAAGCCACATTGTGAATCGGAGATAATTTTATTGGAGAGAAAAACTCGTACACCTGTTTAAACAACATTTTCTCTAAAATCTTGGAAGTGAGCTAATAATAGGTAGGTCAGAAAATGAAGAAGAATCACTATGTTTCGAAAGAGAAATCCCTACAGCCTACTTCCAAATTAGAGGAAAATTATTTTGTTCTATGCAACTATTAATTACATTAAGTATATATGGTACATCAAGAAAGGGACTACCATACCGTAGCAGCCGCAGAGAAATATTATCAGCACCTATCGTATCTTTTTTTAAGCTAAATATACCATAACCTCTTATCCATCAACCGGAACGAGAATGTGCCTACCGAGGGAAATTTATTCGAATAGTAGTAGGTTATCCTTTCAACGTAATTATCATTTGCATCCGAAACAAATTGGGCAAAATACCGATTTATAATATTCAAATAACAAGGAAACAAATTTCCCTGTGCACCTCCATAAATTCTCAATCCTTTAGTCACCATGAAACGCCAACAAGCCTCTCCCGAGACCGGTTTCTGGCCTTAAGCCGTCATCAATCGGGCTCGAGTTCAATGTTTGAAAGCAACTGAAGGATTGATCAGGGTCCTGACCATATTAATCGGCCAAATCGTATGAAAGCAGCATCGAAATGCAACTTACGCCATCCGGTGGTTCGTAAAAGTACTACTGTCTGAAACCGTTCGGACCCAAACCCAGGCACTAGATTCAGGTACCAGATATACATGAAAATACACAGAGGGCTAGTGGAGAATATTTAAAATATTCAAAAAACAAGGAAACAATTTTTGTGTGCTCCACTTTTGTGAGAAGTCACGTGGTGTATTTTCATACCGATTTATAAGTTCAGGCTTAAGTCGTCAGATAAACTGCGTTGGCACTTAGAACCTGTACTAAATATTTTTAGTATCGGAACTGACTGAATCGGCTGACTATCTGTGATTTTTTGGGGATATTTTAAAAGTGTACCACAACAGTCCCGCCACTCTTAAAGATTTAAAGAAGAATATTCGACAATATATCGAAGCCGTCACTGTAGACACTTGTCGCAATTTATGGCAAATTTTAGAGGTCGGCTTCAGGAGTGCCAGTATATAAATGGACCACATTTAGACACTGTAATCTTCAAAACATGAATTTCCAAGAGTTTTTGTAATTTTAAGAATAATGAGTTGAAAACCTTACTTTTTAAGTAACCCCATAGGAAAAATCAGCAGGTAATAAATCTGGATTTCTCGGTGGCCAGTTCATGTCTCTTCGGCGACTAATCACTCTGCCAACGAATAAATCGCGAAGAGCTGCTAAAGAATCATTCGTGACGTGGGAAGTTGCTCCATCTTGTTGGAAAAATGTGTTACGGTTATAGCCAATCGAGTTTTGCTTTTATGGAGCCAAAAAAGTCGGGATCATATGGAAATAACTATAGGAATTAATTGTCTGAGCGCGACCATGGTTATCCTCAAAAAAGTAGGGGCCGATTTCTACTTTTCAACCCAACGACAACCTTAGGCCAGGGTAATAGTTTCTGGTGCAGTTCCAGCGAATTTTCGGCAACCCAATATCTGCAATATTGTTTATTCACATGGCCTTTGATGTGAAAATTTGATTCATCAGAAAACCAATTGTTACTGAAGCTCCTAAAACGATTTTTCATTGTCCTGCAGAATTCGACTCATTTAGCTGGATCATCCGGCTTCATCTCTTGTAAATCTTTGCGAATAGTGCGATGAATCGTTGATCTATGCAAATGCTGAGACGCTACGCGAAATCGTAGAGACTGTCGTGGATCGTCTTTAACAGACTGGCGTGACTCAACATTTGTGCTCGTTGCTGATGTTCTTTTGCGCCCAGTTGATTTATCCGACATTGTGTTTCCAGTTTCTTCAAACTTGCGTACCCAATGCTCGATTAAATTCACACTTGGAACATTTCTCATCTCACAACACAAATAAATTCTTTAAGATGATAAGTAGTAAAAAAATGCGCTGACTATATTGTCAATAAAATGTTTAAAAGTCCGTTAACATTAGTATATTATATTATTTATTATGGTAAATAAACTAGAAAAAAAAAATTTAGTCTTTTAACGTTTTTTTCTACCACTCTTATTTTATTGACCACACTGTGTATAGTGTATTATTTATATAATTTTACATTGCTTTTATTTTTATAAAAGGAACTTCCTCATCCATCTTATAGTCTTATCGTCAAAGAGAATAAAATAAAATAAAATTTTCCTTCCATTCGTGAAAGAAAAAAAAACGATGGAAATGGACAACCTGAAAAGAGGGAGAGTCGATATTTTACACACCCTGAACATATCCACTCTGGCAAATCAGATCGCTCGAAGAGCTGAACCGCGCTCCAGAGGATGGTCCATGGGTCACGCATGCGACGACGACGAAGTCTTCGTCGGAGAACTGGCTGATCGCTGTCCGTTCAGAAACCATCATCACCATCAACCATCCGCATGGGGCAGACAGACTCCAGTTTCCAGCTCATTTACACTCTGTGGCGTTAGCCAGAGATGCCCAGAACATCTTGCTGGTAAGCAGTCATTTTCCAATTTATTATTTATATTTAGTAGCGTTATAGATATTTAAAGACTGATACATAATATAGTGTAATACTCACTGTTAAGATTAATATGAAAACTGCTGTGAAATAATTTTTTACGGATCTTAAGTTAAACTGAAGAACTTTCTCAAGAATAAAAAACTTATTATTTCAATATTTTTAATGGATTTTTCGATGCGCCCAATGTTAAACACACCCTCAGTTTTATAGGAAAGAGGAAAGTTATCAAGAGAAAAACATAAAGAGACAATATTTTAATATCTCGGTGGTCTTTCCACAACCTTTCATTAAATCAAAAATTCTTTTTGCTAAAGCATTATACAACTTTTTTATTGTTTGTTGTGGAATTTCTTCCCATAAAGCCTGAATAACACTTTTCAAATCTGTCATATTTATAAATTGCCTTGATTAACCCATCTTGAAAGCATACCCCAGCCATTTTAAATGATATTCAAATCGGGAGAGACAGGAGGCCAATCCAATTTTGAAATATTATTTTGCTCGAATCAATCTGTTATAATTTTTATCAAATGAATGGGTGCGTTATCTTGTTGAATCACTGAAGAAGCTTTACTCATATCATTAAGAGCTGACTTTAATAGTTTAAATAATGTTTTATATTCTTGAGAGTTAACTTGATGAGTAAGAAACATTAAGTTAGCTTTTTTGAAGCCAATTTCCGACGAAACTATGACACGTCGTCCTCCGTTTGTCGTCTCAATATTTTTTTTTCTTCTTGACATCATGAAACTAAAAGGAAATAACATTGGGTCCATTCAAATTGATTTTTTTTCATCAGAAAAAATAATATCGATGTACTTCTCAGTCAATGACATGATATTTTCAACGAAAGCCTTTCGGGATAAATTAATGCTGGTTTCTTATTCAGTTTTTTCCTTACAGTATTTTCAGACTTTTTTAATAATGTTTGGGTCTTCCTAACTCTTGTTTGCAATTTAGCTTGATCAGCTATTGCTTTTGCAGTTTTACAGGAATTCCATTTTTTTTCTTGACAAGGCAGATGTCATCATAGTTGAACAATGATTTCGGTATGTCTCGTGGAACTGAATCATCTTGACAACCAATTAAAAGCGTTTTAAGCGGCGTCTTACGTCCCCACAACTCATCCCGACTGTGTATAATGAAAAAATAAATCGTCTTTCTTCTTCTGAACATATTATTTTTTCCATTATGAATCATTTTCTATTTCTAATTTTAATTTTTTAAATTGATTTTAAATTGATAAATAGTGATAAAGCCTCTGAGTATTTAATATTTTGATCCTCAAAAAAGTAAATATTTACTACTAGTTGTTTTATATTTTATTTTTCCTAAAAAGAATAATTACTTATAATAACACTTAGTGCAACCCTTCGTTATAAATTGCATTTTGTAACGTCTTCATTTTTTTTTCGGATCAGAAATTTTTGGAATAAATGAGAATAACTTGTACTAAGTCTGGGGAATACAGTGTATGTGATTACATTTCTAACTTGTAATGTGTGGCCGATAATAATTCTAATTTTTTTCTTAAAAAACACGTTTAATTTGGGTGAAAGATAAAAATGGTTTAATCAAAGTATGCGCCCTTACTAGCTGCACGTTTTTCTCATTTCTCTGACAGTTTGTGGATGCTCTCCCCGAAAAACCGTGGATCTTTTGACGTGGTCCAGTCATCAAGCCATTTTTCGACATCCCCACAAAGTGTTTCGTGAATGAAAACAAGTGTTGTCAAGCTGCAAGATCACTTTTCCGTGTCTTACAGCCCATTCTCGTCGCTGTTCGATCAATACATTGTTCAAATTGATCATTTGTTCACGGTATTAACTGCTTCACTTGGTTTCAGAAGCTCATGGTACCCGACAGCTGCACAGCATTGTTTCCTTTCCAAAGCGATTCGGTCTTGAAGTCGATGTTGATGGTTGTCGTGGGTCAACCGCATCATTTTTTCCGCCCCAGTCAAGATCCGATACAAAAAGTATTTCTTTCATGCCGAGAAAGCAAAACTTCGTACACCGTTTTTCGCTTTTCCCTATATCTGTCGTTCAGCGGATGTGGTACCCATTTTTCCGCCTTCTGGATCTTTCCCATGGCATGCAGATCATCACAAATGGCTCGGGGATCAACATTTAAACTCTGTGCTGTTTTTTGTTAAGTTTATATACCGTCTTCTTCCAACAATGCTTGCAATTCGGCATCTTCAAATTTTTTCGGTTGACCTGGATTTCTTCTGTCGAAATCACCACTTTTCAATCGTCTAAACCAACGTCCACAAGGATCTTGCATTGGGACATTATCACCGTAACTTTTCACAAATATACGGCTTTCACTCCGAGGCCTCAATCTGCCTACCCCCCAAAGTTCACAACTAGAAAAGAACGTGGTCGGCGCAACTCTGCTTTAATAGGTAAGATACCTATTAAAGCAGAGCTTACCTGTTAATGCAGAATACCTTACCTATTAAATGCAGAGGTCGCATCGACCACGTTCTTTTCTAGTTGTGAACCCTGGGGAGTAGGCAGATAAGAAGGCTCGGAGTAAATCAACTAGATTTTCTTGATAATGGCTTTAAGGTGGAAGCCGAAACGTCGATATTTTACTAATCTAAAAAGCTGTTCTACTCGAGAACCTAGAAATTCTAGTATATTTATATATATTTATATATATATATATATATATGTATATATATATATATATATATATATATATATATATATATATAATATATATATATATATATATATATATATATATATATATATATATATATATATATATATATATATATATATATATATATTACATCTAATATTTTCACGAATGGTAGATAATGTTTCTAAATCATTCCGTTGATCCTGTGAAGAGTCACGACGTTTCACCAAAATCGCATTTGGCATTTTCAAGTGTTGCCCGCTTCGTCTAAAGAGTCCAACTGATATACACGGGTCGTTTATAGCCGACCGGCCACAAAAGCGACTGCGCAGATTATATCGGGGTAGTTCGGGAGCATTTGCGGCGCTCGGCAACGCTGTCCGGCGTCCGTTTATTGATTTTTCTACCTCGCGGCCACGTTGCCACATTTTTTCTTTTTTCAGAAAGGATTTCCATACTTTTGGAATGTTGCGAGCGTCGTTTCGTGTATTCAGCTCACCTCTTTCTTCTATTTCAAGGGCTTCTCTGATTGTTCGGACCTTGTAGTTTTCAATATTCGCTATTTCGTTGGCTCCTGATACAATTTTGTGAATATCCATTTTGTCTAAGGGCTGTGGAAATTTTTGGTAGTTCCTCGCTTCATGTATCTGGTAGTGTCAGTCGGAAGGATCTGGAAATCAAGCTGTGTTCGCTACTTCTTGGATTTAAGAAGGATGATGATGGGATTTAGTGTTGAAGTATCGATCGGTGTGAGTTGGTTTCCTATACACTGTGTATTCGAGAGTTCCACAAAGTTTCCTTGTGATATGGAGATCTAAACATGGCAGTTTTCTATCCTGTTTGACTTCCAGAGTGAACTGTATTCTGGGGTGGATTTCGTTTAACTGAGTTAGGAAATTGTTTAGAAGTTCGTTTCCGTAAGGCCATATTATAAAGATATCATCTACGTAGCGTTTCCAAAGTTTAGGTTTTAAAGGAGCGTTGGAAATGCTTTTGTTTCGAAGTCGGTCATGAATAGGTTGGCTATAATGGGTGATAAAGATGATCCCATTGGGGCACCGTCGGTCTGTCGGTTTATCTGCTGTGTTTGAAGGAAAAATATGTACTCTTCAAGCAGTGTTCGGAGAGTTTCCCAACAAATGGTGGAAAGTCTTCGTTCATTGAAATTAGGTCCAGGGCCTCGTCTATGGGGATACTTGGATAGAGTGAGACAATGTCCGGGCTTGCCAGTATGTCTGTATCCTCTAGTTGGAAATATTTAATCATCCTTATCAAATGTTCTGAGTTTTGAACATAGGACTCGGCAAGTTTGACGCTTGGTTGCATGATACTTGCAAGATATTTTTCCAAATTTTGTGTTGCCGAACCGACTACCCTGATATAATCTGCGCAGTCGCTTTTGTGATATATATATATATATATATATATATATATATATATATATATATATATATATATATATATATATATATATATATATATATATATATATATATATATATATATATAACTTAAATTACTGCGGTTACTTGAGTCTAGATTTTCCTCGGGGTTCATCCTAATTTTTGACATATCTTGCGCACTTATCTGATGTGGCTACACCGTACTATGCTATGCTTTTCACTGATCACTGCACACTCTTACGCAAACTCAAAAGGTTTGGCTCTTTTGAGCCGGCACACTGGGTCTTGTATATATATATATATATATATATATATATATATATATATATATATATATATATATATATATATATATATAACTTAAATTACTGCGGTTACTTGAGTCTAGATTTTCCTCGGGGTTCATCCTAATTTTTGACATATCTTGCGCACTTATCTGATGTGGCTACACCGTACTATGCTATGCTTTTCACTGATCACTGCACACTCTTACGCAAACTCAAAAGGTTTGGCTCTTTTGAGCCGGCACACTGGGTCTTGATTGTTTAATAGTTGAAGTACTTCAACTTTTGGGTGTTTGTGGAGCCTCTCCCCATGATTCCTGGCAATTTTCTTAATTTCGTCTTTAACTGTCCTCACCTGTATTTCACAATGAAGATCTTCGTTTCGAACATATCAAGGAACATTAACGATACTCCTTAGCACTCGGTTCTGGAATATTTGAAGGATATTCTAATTGCTTTCTTTGGTACAACACCATAGCTGAAGGCCGTGTATCCATATCGATTTAAGCACTTGCTGGTAGACTAGTACTTTATTTTTGATAGATAGCTACAAATTTCCGCCCAACAGCCAATACATATTTTTATATTTGAGTTGTTCTGTTTTCATTTTACCATGTTCTTTCTAGTTTAGTTTGGCATCCAGGTTAAGACCCAGAAGTATTTAGCTGTTTTTTTTTTGCTTGGAATTATTATTCAATTCTAATGGGTGGTAATTTATTTTTCTATTCGTGAAATTAACACGAACAGATTTATTTTCGTTTAGTTTTATATGCCATTGTCTGGTTCTGCCATTGTTCTGGTTCTGCCATTGTCTGGTCCAAGCGTTTATGTCGGTTATTGCATTGCGCCTTGGACATTGACAGTTGTTTCTTCTATGATGTGTTCAACTGCCAAGCCTGCAGTAGCATCAGCAAATGTGTCTAGTTTAATATTTAACAATTTCAGTAACAAACGGGAACATCGCATGTATATATCAGATAAAGCACAGGCCCCAGTACGCTGCCTTGGGGCACTTATGCATTTATTAAGTTTACTTAAGTATTCATTTGCTTGCTTAATTCCGAAACTTCGCTGAATTATACATGATTCAACAAGCTGCACATACTGCACTGGTAAGCATCTTTTTAATTTCATAATTTATCTTTGATGCCATACTTTCTATCTTCTTTTCTTCCAGGCATTTTTCTATGGTATCTGTTATTTGGTGTAAAGGGAAAAACATCGCAAGAAAGGGCGTTATTGGTTGTAGCATTTGTACCGAAAGAAAATTATAAACTACAGAAACAAGAAAAAAGTATAAACACTGAAAAATATATACAACTTTATTTTTGACGCTTGTTGAAATACCCTAATCAAACTGTAACGTTTGGGTTTCCCCCCCGGTACATATGTGCCCTCATCGTCCTTCGTATTTGTCCAACCCCGATCTCTGGCGGGCGTCACAGATTTTCTGCTTACATCCGTATGGTCGGCGACCTCTCTTATCTATCTCCCGAAACACGCCGTCCGTGGTGCAGATTCCGCCATCCCTATCCCTTCTAAAGTCCCTTGTATTACCATCCCGCTTGGTACGACCAGCGCTGTTTCCGTGAATTACCCCGGCATTTGCGAATCTGTCCGCCGCCGATCTGCAGCGTGGCGTGTTCTTCTGGCCCTTAGTATCGACAACCACTTTGAGTTTTCTGAGTCTCAAGGCACTTTTGTGATTCCTTCTGTCGTTATATTTAGGGTCTACTACAGCCTCCATCGCAACCACAACACACCATTGAGCATACCGTACTGATTCCGTACGTTACCAGTTACGTCACCAATTGTGACGATCGAACGTAACTTGCTGTACCATTATACCATACATGAAGGCTGCAGTACCGTAGATAAGTACTTAGAGAATAAGAATTTCCTTATTGTGGTTGGCATAGGCCTCCCCTGGCGCCCAACTTTTGATTTTCTCGTAGTTATTGCTAAGCATCTCTTTTCCCTATTCTTCTTTTTTAGACATAATTATAATTAGTTCATTAGTTAATATATAAGTATAATTTTGTTTCAACGTTGTTTCTGTGTACGACCTAGAACTCTCACCTACGTACCCAGCCCCGACATAAAAAAGCTAGCCCGGTAAGGTGAGTACGATACAAAACATAACCGCTAACGTTTCACTGCACACAAAGGCGGATCGGAACATTTAGCGCGTACCACACAAATATTTATTGACTGGGTGTGGTAATTTTGCGCCGTAAATATTTTCGCCGTATAGTAAATTTAACACACACGCAAATTTTTATTGCCGTGTACTAAGCTTTATACAAGCGCAGTGGTAGATTTTTTATGGAAAATATTATTGATGAAAGGCAAAGAACAACAATTATTTCTTCTAAAAGCCCAAGTGTGTTTAAGAGATGCTTTTAAATATTTTTTACAGCTCAGGAAGCATAGAAACTAATAAAAATTTACAAAACACACGGCGAACACAATGACAGGTCTAGGAAAAATTTTAGTAGTATGTCTGTTGGCAAATAATGCCACCTTTAAATAATTCAACATAAAAAAATTAAAGTTACTAAGTTTAAAATAAAGGGTCCATCATTAGGGATGATGGAAATTTGACAGCTCATGGCGGCCATATTTGTTCACCGATTTTTGACATGTCTTATCAGTTGTTTTCGGAAATATGTGTTCCATGGTTCGTTTCACGTTAGAAGAACGTATGGAAATTGCCCAGTTTTATTACGCAAATTTGCGATCCCATCGTACTATTCAACGAGCCATTCAGACTCATCAGGGTATTCGTCGTGATGGTCCTTCTGATCGTGTTATTAGAAAATTTGAAAGTGAGTTTACTCTTCACGATAGTGTGGTGCCTGTATGACAAAAAAACCAAAAGTGTTAAGAATATTACCGCCGAAAATGACAAAGTCTCGGCTGCTCTCTGCTCGCAAGAGTTAGGCCTCTCGCCAATGGCAACCTGGCGAATTTTGAGGTGGGACTTAGGTTTGCATGCATATAAGATGGTACTGGCACAATAACTGAAGCCAAGCGCTCATCGTATTTGTCGTGAATTTGCAACGAATTTCATCACAAAATCATCTCCGATGAGGCTCATTTCTGGCTCAATGACTTCGTCAATAAACAATATTGTCGATATTAATGCGAATCTAATACACACATGATATATGAGAGTCCTTTGCATCCGCAAAAGATTACAGTATGGTGTGGATTTTGGCATGGAGGAGTCGTCGGTCCTTATTTCTTTAAAAATGAGGAAGGAGCCATCCTTACTATCAGTACCGAGCACTACTGGCAATGCTGAAAGATTTTTTTTCCCGGGAATTTGATGAAATCGATGCGGATGACCTTTATTTTTAACAGGATGGCGCACTACCACTTATTTCCCAAGTAAACATGGGCTTATTGCAAGCCAAGAAATGGCCCCATCGCTTGGTCGGCGAGATAATGCGATTTAACTCCTTTAGATTATTTTCTCTGGGGACATTCGTTAAGCCATACAGCCGTCAACGGATTCGTGTCTGCTAAACGAGCCGTTGTGGCCATTTGACTGAAATCTTGTTCAAATCATAAATTGCACGTCCGAATTTCTTAAATAAAGCAATCGAAATTGATTTTGAGCAAAAAATGGGTGTTTTATTTAATTTTGAAGTTTCATGATTCTTATTGGTAGACCCTTTACATCACGTGTCACGTGGTTTGCAGGATTACATAAAAGCTCAGTAAAAACAAAATATTGTCTTATTTCTTTTAAAAGTTATAAATAATTAATAGGGTAGCGTGACACTTGCCTCACTCTGTATAAAAGTGCAAGTGCCTTGTCAGAGTATGAACATTGTTACCAATCAAACATTTAAAACATTCATTCGAAACATCAAAATGTGAAATATTTTCATGTTAAAACCGCAGACACCTTAATCAACAACTTCCTGTAACACTTAAACAACCCACGCCCAGAACTAAATGAAATGTTCCACAATTTCTGGAATCGGTATCAATTACTTTATTTTTTCCAAAGGCGGTCACTCTTTATTACCGCGCTTATCTCGAATGCACAAAGAATTTCAATTTTTTTCTCAAATGTGACTCTATTCTATCGTGATAAGTTTACGACGGTATGAAGAAAAACGCGAGGTGAGTTGTCATCGAGATCTTTTGTCGTCTAAATTGAACGGAATTTATCAAGTTAAAAATGTTTATATCTGGAATGTTTTGTGTTTCATCCGAAATTTTTATGGTTTGTACCCAAGATACTCTATATATATTGTGATACAAGATGATTTTTAACAAATGTTACATAAACATCAAAGAAATCTTAGTTACAATTGCAGTACGGGGGTTGTTCGAAAAGTCATCGGACTGACTTGGACGTGAGAGTAGGTGCAAATATTATGTCCTCAACTTAATTCTTAGGCTTTTTTTAGTACTTCTGACACTTATTTAGGAAAAAAATAGTAGGTTAAAAATATTATTGCTGTTTTTGTTATTTTAATTTTAAATGCTGTATTTTCTATTTTATATACAGTGACGGCTCGTGAGGGAGAGCTTTGGGACGCCGCCCCTCCTGCATTTATCACATTAAACAATTTTTCAGAGCAAAACACCATATTATATTTCCGCTCAGTTTCTTTCCTTTAACTCATTTTAAGATATTATTAAACATTTATGATAAAAAATTCCATCCTCTCGCCACAATTTTTACATCGTTGGTTGGACGTTTACCTCTAGCCACCGTACACCACCGTCATCTTATTTCATCGTTGGCATTATATGTTTTGTTGGTTACTAGAATTCAGGGATTTTACTGCTTTCTAAAACATGCGATTTGGACGTAGATCCCCGGCGACCGAGCTTATCGGTAATTAGTTTTAAACGCTGATTTGACGGGTATGGAGAGTATGATATGTCTCGCGTCGTGTATTTCGTTCGCCTCGCGAATACTTGTTTTGATTTGGGATTTGGTACGTGTGTACGCACTTAGTAGTACTTTTTAAATACAAATAATCAGCTTTTGATTGCAAACATGAAGGTGTTTAAAACATTTAGTAATGATAAATTTAAGTTAGGAGGTCAAAGTTGAATTAAAAACTAATGGTCGTCCCACACCCGTGTTGAATTTGAGTCAAGTTAAAAAAAAATGTAAAGATAGCAAAAAAAAAATCTTCAGCAGCACTATTTTCTTCTATGTCCTCCCACTTTAAAAACCCACGAGCCGCCACTGTTTATATATAATTTTAAAATGCGTTTTTCGCACTATCTAAGTGTGGTATTAGTTTTGTTCTAAAATAATTTAGGCGAATTTTTTCAGAGCATTAAATACAACATGGACAACAAGCAAATTTGCACAGTTTTCTTGTTCCAGCTCAAAATAGACCGAAGAACTACCGATACAGCTCGCGATATCAACGATGCGTTTAGCCCAAAAACTACTAATGAAAGTACTGCCCAATGGTGGTTTATAATTCGTTCGAAGTAGCGTCAAAAACAGTTTCTAACAGTCAGGATTCGGCGCAGTAACTAAAAACCGTTTCAACCATCGTTACTGCGTGTCAGAAACTGTTTCTGACGCTAGTTGGAACGAATATTTAAAAGATTTCGTAGCGGTGCTGAGTCATCGGATGTTGACAACGTACTGTCCTTAGTCAAAGCCAATCGGCGTACAACTGTTCGAAAGCTTGCGTCAGAATTAAGCGTAACGTGATAATTGCTAACCATATGCAGGAGGTTAGAATGTGAAAAAAAACTTCGATAAATGGGTGCTACACGAATTGAATGGAAATTAAAAAATCGTCGTTTTGAGTGTGTCGTCTGCCCTTGTTTTGCGAAATAAAAATGAACCCTTTCTCAAACGGATTGTGGCGTGCAATGGAAAGTGGATTATTTATGATAATCCGCAAAAATCGGGTCATGAGTTGGACTGCGACAAAGCTTCACAACACTTCCCAAAGCCGAAAATGTACCAAAATAAGGCCACGGTGACTGTTTGGCGGTCTGCGGCTGGTTTGATTTATCATACCTTCCTGAACCTGGCGAAATGATTACAAAGTATTGTCAACATATCGATGAAATGCGACCCGTGTGCCCGGCATTAGTCAACAGGAAGGGGCCAATTCTCCTCCATAACAACGCTCGGCTATACGTCTCAATAACCACGCGACAAAAGCTGCGTGAGTTGGGCTACGAAAGTCTCGACCATCCGCCATACTCGTTTGACCTCTCGCCTACCGACTACCATATGTTCTAGCATCTCGACCACTTCCTGCGCGAGAAATGCTTTAAAAAAAGGTAGGCAGTCTTGGGGACTGCCGACAGAAGTGAAAACTTGAAACTATGGAATAACTGTGTTTTTTTTTATTTTTAAAATAATTATTCTTTAAATGTATAATTTGAAAATGTATATTTTTTCTTTTCACGTAGGATCGAGGATCTAAACAAATATAGAAAATTGACATTTAGAAAAACTAATTATATTACAATACTTTTTTGTAAAGTTCTAATGATGAAATTAAATGATATATATTTATAAATAATCATTTTGCATAAAATAACAAAACACGTATTTTATTTCTGATAATTTAAACCAATAAACAATAATTTTGAGAAATAAAATTTATTATACAATTTATAGAATTTTTAATTTTAAAATCCGCGACAAAAATACTATGGAACAACTAGAAATCTATTTTACCACGTTAGTAAGATAACTCCTAAGCCACCATGAAATATTCATTGCACGATGTATTGCAGAGATTAAATATTAGAAAAATAAATAATATAAAAAATATAATATATAATTTTTTTCAACGGATATATTGATACCAATATTGGAAATATTCGAAAATAAATGATTTGTTTTTGTTATTCTTGTACTACACAGTGATTCTTCAATTAAATAATTGAAATAATGATTATCTAAAACACAATTTAATTTGAAACACATTAAAGCACATTTAAAATACAATTGGAGTCGCCAGTCTGGAGCAACACGTCACTAGTATGTCGGTTACGCGAACCCATAAGTTTTGCCCCTACCGAAAATCGCTCAACGCGGCTAAAGAAGTTTTCACTTCAACAAAGAGGATGCAAAAACTGCTTTCAACGACTTCATCCCCACCAGGACTCCGAAAATTTTACTCAACCGGTATATATAAACTTATTACATTTCAATGAAATTGTTAAAAATTGCAATAACTTTCTTAACAACCTCATAACACAAATTTAATCCTCAAAATCAACAATTTTATGCAGGATTTTCTTTTTTTGAATCTGGAGACTAGTGACACTACATCAAAGCACCAATGTCCTGCGGTGTTACCCCGAGTTCCTGTTCGAGCTCTAGCAGTGGTCAATCTTATTAAATTAACCAGGATCATGATACTTAACTCTAGACAGTAGTAAAAATCCATCAACTCATCACGGTAGAATGTGAGATATTAGACACTTTGTGATGGGGAGATGAATTGCATCAAGTCATCAGCGAAACGGACATAGACGAAAATGAAATATAACTACGGTGATAAATACCGAAAAACAGATAGTTAGGTATGCAGATGAGATAAACATATTAACAACATCGAAATTAAGGCTGCGAGACGTGGCCCCTCGCAAATACACCAAAAGATATGCCTGTAATATTTAAAAGCGGAATACTCAGAAGAATTTTTGGTGCTGTGAATGATAATGCAACATTGGAAGATCAGGTTTGAACTCAAACAAACAATTATTCAAGGACGTAGATTAGACTAGTTAAGGGGAGTTCAGTAACTCAGATGAGCGGAAGTCGCGATGAGAATGCCAGAAAACGAAATACCAAGCGGAATCCTAGACGGACGAATAGTGTTAAAGAGAGGTGGAACAAAGACATGGAGGAGGAAGACACATCAAAAACTGAGAACATTTTTATATAGTATGTATTCGACAAATAAGCGCATATACAAGGTGTGGCGGTCTCTAAATCTTAATTTTTTCGTTAAAAAAATACATTAATTTGGGAGAAAGGTAAAAAAAGTCTGTGGTAATTTGTGGATGCCCTGCCAGAAAAACTGCACGTCTTTTGAGGTGGTACGTGAGAACGTGAGGAAGTACGTGAGACATCGATGAAAATAAATGGTAGTCGGAAGAAATGGTAATGAAGTGCAAAAATGGGGTCTTTAACAGCCTTCGTTGTGTGTCATCAATCATTTTTCCGTGGTCTTTTCGACCAACGCATGGTTCACTTTGGTCATTTGTTGTCGGTAGTGAACGGTATTAACTATTTCACCCGGTTTTAGAAGCTCATAATACACGACATCCTTCTGCCAATGCCACCAAAAGCCCTCTTTCCAAAGCGATTCGGTCTTGCGGTTAATGTTGATGGTTGTCTGGGTCAACCCACGGTTTTCTGTGTTTTTGTTCTCGAAATATATCCATTCTTCGTCTCCAGCCACTATCCGATGTAAAAAAGTATTCATTTCGTACCGAGAAAGTAAAAGTTCGCGCACCGTTTTTCGCTTTTCCATATATGTCTGCGGTTCAGCTGATGTTGGTCCGGCAACCAACATTTAACCTCTCTGCCATTTCTTATTCAGTTTGAATATCGTCTTGTTCCAACAATGCTTACAATCTTCAAATTTTTGTCGGTTGACCTTAGCGTTCTTTTGCTTTCAAGTGGAAATCACCACTTTTGAGTCATCTAAACCAATACCAACAAGCGTTTTGTGTTGGGTCATTGTCACGGTAAGTTTCCACAGTATCGGACGGATTTTACTTACGTTCTTCTTTTGATCGAACAGGGAAAACAGTACATGCCGTAAATGCTCTTTATTTGGCTAGAAACTCGACATGTTTAGTACACAAAAAAATATGAGGCTAACTCAAAATCGTTTAAACATTAATGGCCTTTGGAAAGGTACTGTGGTATCAACAAAATTGCATAAGGTATTAGACTGTGAACCGATCCTTGTTTCCAGCACCATAGCTTGAAAAATTAAGAATTACGGAAATGGTTTGCTTTAATAAGCATCATTATTCACGAGATAGCTGTCAAAATCTCAGTTATATTCATCACATTGTTTCATTTTTATTGAATTATTTCATTTTACTTTTGTTTATTTAAAAAAATGAAAAAAAGTAAGTTTCGAGTGGTGATTAAACACTAATAATTAAGTTGGACGAAGTTCATGGTGCATCTATTGCTGTGATTGCAACTGTTTGCAAGAAGGCGAAGACGGTGAAATTGGCCAGCAAGCTTGTGGCCACAGTTTTTTAGGATGCCCGCGGAGTCATCTACACCGATTACTTGGAAAAAGGAAAAGCAACAACTGGAGAATAATATGCGTTGTTATTGCGCAGGATTGGGTGATCCTCTTCCATCAAGACAATGAACGGGTGCACATCTGTACAGTTTTAATGGCCAAAACCATGGAATTAAAGTTCGAATTATTACAACATCCACCGCATTCATCGGATTTAGCTCCCAGCGATTTTTTTTTATTTCCGAACTTAGAAAAATTGCTCAGCAACGGTTCACATCCAACGAGGAGATCATAAAATAATTTGTTTTTATCTTTTTCTAAGGACTCATTAAACGACCCTCGTATCAACCGTCACACCTAGTATACGGGGTTGTCCAACAAGAATGTCAGAACTTTAAAATCACAGTGATAATCCGGTTAATTTTTATTTTAGCTTAAAGAACAAGCAATAACAAAACAATTTTCTGTCTTAACGAATCATTCCCGCTACTTGTTTGCTATCCCGCTACTTTTATTACTGAAGTTGAGAATACTAGTGACTAAACTGTTAATTAACAAATTTTCAGTTTAAATATATATTTTTTGATGCTATCATTTAATTAATAGTTCCTAATTGGATTGAATAAACATCTGTACGAAAGAAACAACAAAAAATAATCATACATATTTCAATCGGCGGAATCGATCGATGAAAGGCAAGTATGTATCCTTTTGTATCGCCAACGATCCCGTCAGCAATCCGATCTATTTATATCGGAATTTCCACAATGCATACAATTTTGGAATTGACAACAAGGACACATGTCCCGACCAGAGACACTTTAAAATATTGGTCAAGACCACTTGTCCAGCGACGACCATTAATACCGGTCAATCATTTCAGTCACGTGGACGAAAATTAATCAGTTTCAATGATACAATCAATCTGCGACTTGATTTTCATATTTTCCGATTATCCTCCACGATTTATTCTATTGGTCTCTTAACGTTTGCTTTTGTTTTAGTGTAGGTAGGGGGAAACTCGAATACCTAAGGGAAAACTTAAATAAGACAGCGGAATTATAACATAGAGTATCTTTTATTGCTTCTTAATTAAGTTTAACTATCCATCTGACTACTTCAGAAATCAACATTTAGATTTTTTTAATAAAATGTAACATTAAGGAGAAAAAACAAACAATAGAGTTAGTCGGGTAAACTTGAACTAACATCTATAACCTCTAATCAGTCTTAATTACGATAGAGATCACTTCTATAACTTGCCGATGTTGATTTCCATCTGTATATGTCTCGTGAGCCCAATTTTCAAATACGAAGCACATAATCCAGTTTTCATCGGGAGGCTTATATATACATATATATATATATATATATATATATATATATATATATATATATATATATATATATATATATATATATATATATATATATATATGTATATATATATATATATATATATATATATATATATATATATATATATATATATATATATATATATATATATATATATATAAATATAATAATAGTCATCATTTTTGTGTTCTCCTTTTTTCTTGTCTTGGCCAGAATCTTTAAAGTCTTTAATACTCATGAAATTTTTCAATATTTTTCTAATTTCTTCGCTTTTGGATTTCCCATCATCACGTTTCAGTCTTTTCCTTTCAGTTTGTTTCCTTGGTACATTTTCAGCTTTTCTTTTGGTTTCTCATTCTTTTGTTCTTTTCTTATTCCCCTTCTCTTCTAGTTGATCTTTTACAGGTGTATTTGTTAAAATATTCGATTTTTTAAGGAAAGAATAACAGACAATTCAACGATTTTGGATGGAGAAACTGCCAGCGTGCTCATCTTTTCAGTTGCAACTAAATTGTTATGTCTAGCAAAATTATTCATTGCTGAACCAGAATTTTGAACCACGGAAGGAGAAGTAGAGGTATTAAGCGGTTGTGTGTCACTTAATTGGAAATGGAGAGCATGTGTATCAGAAAATTTTTCAGCAGCTTGTTCGCCATACTCTTGTAAAATAAAATTGTGAGCATCGGGAGCTTGTTAGTCAAAAGTTACCACTTCGACAACCCATCCATACTCGAACCCATCCATCCTCGAAACCAGCATGTAAAACTGTAATTATTTTTCCCTTGTTCGCTGTGGGTTTGGTTTCGCATTTTCTTGATGTATCTCCCATCCTTTTGCTGGCGTCTAATGTGTATCGAACCATGTTTTATCAAGGTAGATAATGGGACGCCATTGTCGCAATCGTTGTGATTCAATTAATATTTGTCTTTTGTTGAACGTTGGTTTCATCTTTCCTTAGTCGCTGTTGCAATGAATGTAATGTAGGTACAGTTTGCTCTTTATAAATAACACACATGTTGCTTCGAATTAAGTCTTTATCGTTTTTGTCAACACATTTTCTTTTACCAGAATCACTACGGACTTTTTTGGCTTTAACTGGCTTCGTCACAATATCTTTAACTGTAGACAACGGAATTTTCGTTTCTGCTGCGGCTGCATTTACATTAAGCCCCCTATTCAATAAATTGAATTGAGTTGAGGGCCTAATTTTAAATTCTTTTACCTTCCAATAATGTAAATTACACCCTAAACAA
Organism: Cosmopolites sordidus; assembly: GCA_031761425.1. Lineage (NCBI taxonomy): Eukaryota > Metazoa > Arthropoda > Insecta > Coleoptera > Curculionidae > Cosmopolites > Cosmopolites sordidus. The sequence goes on from JARFXV010000810.1 coordinate 188,865, forward strand.
ATTAAAGAAAGGATGTTTTTAAGTGTATGTGTGTATACTTGTTAGTATACAACTTCTAATAAACATTATGGTCGTTTTAGATTAATTTATTTTGATAGTATTTCTAGTTTTTATTACCACCATCACGACCATCGGTTGCCATCGGCCGAAGAGGACAACAAAGGTCCAAAACATGACGACAAATAAAGTCAACGCACCAACAAACCGTCTGCGGGAATCGCCCAGCATGCAAACTGCCGATCATCGTGAGACCTGGGGCAAGAAAGTGGACTTCCTTCTATCGGTCATCGGTTTCGCTGTGGATCTGGCCAATGTGTGGAGGTTTCCATATCTTTGCTTTAAGAATGGTGGGGGTAAGTAAATAATTAGATCAGTATTTCTATGATAATAGTAACATTAGTTGTAATGATAATAATGCTAGGTGGCATTCATTTTTGTTGAGTTCATTCTTGTACAGGGGTAGCAAAATCGTCCATACTACTTTCGACAATGGCACGACGAATCCTTTCAATTTCGCGCGTTATGTCTACGTAGGCTTTGGATTTTAAGTAGCCCCAATAAAAGCAGTCACAAGCTGAAAAGTCTGGTGACCGAGGTGGCCATTTCACATTTATTTAAAAAGGCCATTGTTGCTCTTGACGTATGGTAAGTCGTCCCATCTTGTTGAAACCAAAGTGTATTCAGGTTAATGCGTCGTCTTCTTAGTTCTGGCAGAAAATGATCACGAAACATGGGAGATAGCGATCTGTGTTAACAGACACTGTTCGTTGGTTTTCCCGAAAAAAATCCGGTCCAATAATGCAAGTTCGAGATACGGCACACGAAACAGTTACTCTCTTGGAGTGCAGATGTTGATCATGTAGTTCTCGGGAGTTTTCGGGTGTCCAGTATCGAAAGTTCTGTTTATTTACCATCCTCATTTACTATTTAAATGAAAAAGGGCCTCGTCACTCATGAACAAAACAATGTTGTCGTCCAACAATTCGAACATCCTTTCTGCGAACGTACGCCGTCTCACAAAGTCATTTTGTTACAATTTTTGGACAACCATAATTTTATACGGAGGAAAATGAAGGTCCAAGTGTAAGATTGTGCGAACTGAACTATCTGATATTCTAAGAGCTCCAGCGGGACATACCGCTGAACGGCGAGGGCTGATTTCCATCGCTTGTCGCAGCTTTTCATTATTTTCCGGGGTTCGTACTGTTTGATCTCTTTACCCACTTCTTAATGGTATCGCGTTTTGAAACGCGATTATGCCGACCAACGTTAAAATCATTTCGAAATCGTCGCTCTGTGGGCACCACGCGATGTGCCACAGACCACGACTTCATGGCTACTGAGATGGCATCCCGGAACGAGTAGATATCAACCATCCTGAAAACATTTACTCGACTCTGCCGCAGTCGTTTCAAATATACCATACCTCCCTACCGGACCCTGTATAAACAGTTTTAGTTTGCCTGAGTTTTGATAGCGGCGTGGTATTTTGTAAAAGTTAATGTATATTCAAAATTATGTGCTAGACGTTTTGTCATTAGCCTTATTGTGAATATATTGTCGGTACATGAGCCTGCCTGCCCGAAACTCACTTTGTTCTTCTATCTCGCCTAAATCTTGTTCTATTCTAGCTTTCAGAATCCTTCCATATATTCTACAAATAGAGCTCAACCCAGTTATTGCTTGAAAATTGGTGGAAAATTCCTCTCTTAAACACGTTGAAGAAAAGAACTTTGTCAAAATCTCTTGGCATCACTTTTCCTAGCAGGCACTCGTTCAATAGTTCTACCAGTAAATGTTTTTGTTAATCTTTGGACCCCTTAATTCAGCTATTATATCATTCACTGTGTCTCTTAGTATAACACATCGGTCAATAAGTCCCTGGTCTGACATATAGATGGCGTCATTTACGAAAAGTCGTTACCAGTGGTCGATTGTGTCAACTTTCAAACGTCGGGTGTCAAAATTCCATGACAATCTGTCTATTAGTTTCTGAGTTGTTGTGCTTTAAGTCACACTACTTTTGTTATTTTCAAAACACTGGATAAAAATGCTATGTGTTGATTAAGCATTGATTTTTGACGAAGAAAAATACCATTGAAGCAAAACAATGGCTTGATAAACATTACCCGGTCTCTGCTCCAGGAAAATTTACCATAATTGCTTCCTTTCCCCTTTCATTAGAATTTCACAGTATTTCCTCCACTGATCCATACTAATCCAGCCTCTGTCCAGTTACTGTTTTCAAGGCCTCTCTTTATTTTATATTTCCGATACATCTACTTACTCTCTCACATTCTTGATCTCAAAATTAATTTTTAGTTTTTATAATAATTTTTTTCCTTGTTTATTCTTGAATTATTTTTATTCTTGTATTGTAAATAAAAAAGTAAAATAATAGGTTTAAATATCAAATTAATCTAAAGATTTAACCTGATTTGTTGAAAAATACTCTTTTCCAAAGTGACCGCAACGTCAAAGCAAGCCGGAAGTTGGTTTCTTACAGACAAACAACCAGCAGGAAATGGAATAATTCCGAAATATCATAAAACTCTTTAGGAAACAGCATGTTAAAGACAGTCGCTTCGCAAAAAGTTTGATGGGGTTAAATGTTATTGTTATTAAAATTTATTTCAAAGAAATTATAGTGTTCGGAACGTTAAATCACAGATGTTGTTAGTTGTGTAATATATTGATTGCTTCATATGAGGAGTGTGTTGTAGCACTATTTTACTGGAACCACTTATTATCCAGTCCTTGCTTCTCCAACTATGGCAATATAAAGTTAAGTTGTATTTAACCTAAATAACATTTTTGTACTACACAACAACCAAATGCAAACTATGACAAATATAACTAAAAAAAATTGCGCCAAATCAAAATGATACCGCGAGACTTACTTCTCCCATTTCCACGACGTACTAAACCGTCCTATTTTGGATCATAATCTAACGGTTAATATCTGACGTCCTAATAAGACAGGAAATTATCGGGGGCGCTGCAGGATGGCTTGTGCCTTCTGTCGCTTTAGAGTGGTCCTCTAATAGGTAGGAAATTGAATCATAACGACATTACTGGAACAGAAAGAAACCGGCGTCACTTTGACTCCGCTCCAAGCCCCACTCTACAAAACTAATTACCACTTTGATGATGGGACTCGTTTATTAAAATCTTCTCTTTCCTATTTTATAGATGCGAAATATTTTTATTATATTTTTTATAATAGATACTTACCTTCATCTATATTTCTTCAAATTTCATACACAGAGTGTTCCTATCTCTATATATGAAATATGAAAATCTTTTCTGGCATTAACCCTCTGAAATACCTCTAGGATCAAAAAATATGATGACTTATGTTTCAAAAATTCGTGCGCTTTACGTACTCATACAACCATTTGTTTTTTAAGTTGGTATGATTGTTCTTGACATCTGACAGAAGTTTCATATAATTTCGATGTTTTACTATTCACTTTTACAGAAACATTTGAACGGATAAAAAAGTTTATGTTGATGTTTGCTTATCCCGAAATTGAAATTGAAAGACGACCCAAAGCCAGGACAGCCAAAAAACGGAAATAGCGAAGAGATGGTGGAAAAAGTGCGTGAAATGATCGCCTAGGATGCTAATTTGACTGTAAGATGGATAGAGGAGGAATGAAATACGACTAAAGACATGATTCGCGAAATTTTGAAACAACAGATTGAAACAAACAGAAAGTCCGCGCTCGATTTTCGGGGCAGTTCGTGAATTTTTAACGAAAACATAAGTCTGTCTGCTTCAACATACTCCGTATTCGACTGATTTATCTCTGTGTGGCTATTTTTTGTTACCGAATACCGAAGAATCGTTTTATGACAGTGTTACACAAGTCCAAGAAACCGCGACGAGGATCATTGAAGTGATTCCGAAAGACGACATAAAAAATCTATACCAATATTGGTTGAACCTGTTCAGCGGCGTATTGATGCGCAAGGATTTTTTTTTAATCAAAAAAGTACCTTTTTTTCCGGCATAAAGTATATATATATATAAATATATATATATATATATATATATATATATATATATATATATATATATATATATATATATATATATATATATATATATGCGTATTGATGGCAAGCCAGCGGCCGTATTGATGCGCAAGGATTTTTTTTATTCAAAAAAGTACCTTTTTTTTCCGGCATACAGTATATATATATATATATATATATATATATATATATATATATATATATATATATATATATATATATATATATGTATATATATATATATATATATATACATATACCTTTTTTAAGTACCTTTTTTTCCGGCATACAGTATATATATATATATATATATATATATATATATATATATATATATATATATATATATATATATATATATATATATATATATATGTATATATATATATATATATATATATATATATATATATATATATATCTCTGAAGATTTTTGCCGGTTGCTTGACCGGGAAGGAGCCCCACCTATCCCTTCAACTGGATGACATATGTTTCGTCTCTCGAGGTTCATACTCATCAGGGCGCCGACATATATCAATGAGGCAGCAGCAGCTGAGTATCATCACACATCCAACCGTTGGGTGAGGATAGATGGGGCTCCTTCCCGGTCAAGCAACCGGCAAAAATGTTCATTTAGGCGGAGACGCAGGTTGTTGTGTGTTCCACATGAGATTGTGGAACCTAACGGTTGGGTGTGTGATGACACTCAGGTGCTGCTGCCTCATTGGACGCAGTCCAAGAAAATCTAACACGATATATATACGCCATCCGACGGGAAATTGGCGACAACTTGGGTTGTTGGCTGTGGATAGGGTCTCCCTATTCTTGATGGTATGGTATATGTCGGCGCCGTGATGAGTCTGAACCTCGAGAGACGAAACATATGTAATCCAGTTGAAGGGATAGGTGGGGCTCCTTCCCGGTCAAGCAACCGGCAAAAATGTTCATTTAGGCGGAGACGCAGGTTGATGTGTGTTCTACATGAGATTGTGGAACCCAATGGTTGGGTGTGTGATGACATTCAGCTGCTGCTTCCTCATTGGACGCAGTCCAAGAAAATTTAACACTAAATAATTAATGCGGATTATGTTAATGAACCTGATGTTTATTACCACATTCTGTTTCATATGTCAATCTCATTCTTAGCAAAATTTAAGTAACGTCATTTGTAACAAGAACAAAAAACCGAATAAAATTTAAAATTAGCCTTTTATTTTAATCAATATTATAAAGGTAATAGGATTAAGTATATTCTGCAAAACTTTGAGTTCCCTTGCGACTGGATCTCCGGATTTCTGGAAAAATTTAATTTCAAATGCCTTTTCGAGGATTTAAAATGAATCATTGATGAAATTGAACAAGACGATTTGGTTCAAACATATTATTTTACTCTTCCATATTTCTAAAAATGTGTTCTAAAAAATTAATTAGTGTTAAATAAAAATCTGTCCAGTCGAAAATAATGATGAAATCTATATATATATATATATATATATATATATATATATATATATATATATATATATATATATATATATATATATATTTATATATATATATATATATATATATATATATATATATATATATATATATATATATATATATATATATATATATATATATATATATATATATATATATATATATATATATATATATATATATATATATATATATATATATATATCAGATTCAGAAGTGGATTCAGTACAATGGACCACATCCAGGTTGTACAGCAGGTCATAGAAAGGCACAACGAATACACCATGCCACTGTGCTTGGCTTTTATCGACTACGAAAAAGCATTTGATTCCATCTCAAAGCATGCGATAATGGATGCACTGCTTAGCCAAGGTGTAGGAAGAGCCTATGTAAACCTATTAAAATCGATATATGATGGAGCTACAGCCACAATTCACCTTGATGATCTTGAAGTGGGAATTAATATAGAACGAGGTGTACGGCAGGGTGACGCAATATCGCCTATTCTTTTCTCGGCTGGCCTTGAAGAAGTATTCCGTAAACTGGATTGGGAACAGGATGGTGTAAAGATCAATGGTGCAAACTTAAACCATCTTAGATTTGCAGATGATATTATTCTCATTTCACAAGACCCAAAGGAGCTGCAAAGACGCATACAAGAACTGCAAAGGGCTGGCGAACCATTTGGCTTGAAAATAAACCTGAAAAAGAGTCAGGTTATGTTCAATAACTTCGCTCAGGACAGAAGAATTTCAGTTTTAGGAAGTGATTTAGAAACTGTGGACAGCTTTATATATCTTGGGCAGAGGATTTCAATGGAGGGGAATACCGCCCGGGAGGTGGAACGGCGTGTTAAATGTGGCTGGCAGGCATTTGGTAGGATCAACATAGTGTTTAAGAGCAGACTCCCACTTTGCCTGAAAAGAAGAGTCTTCGATCAGTGCGTTCTACCCGTTATGACATACGGAAGGGAAACCTAGACACTCACATCGCAATCAATTCAAAAACTTCGGGTGGCACAGAGGGGAATGGAAAGATGTATGCTTGGCATTACAAGACGTGACAGAAAGTCCTGCGCATGGATCAGGGAACAAACAAAAGTCTGTGACATCATTGGAAGAGTAAAACAATTGAAATGGAGATGGGCAGGCCATATAGCGAGGCGATGGGACGACAGATGGACCAAGGCAATCTTGGAGTGGATACCGCCTGATCGCAAACGTCCGCGAAGAAGACCGAAAGCACGATGGATTGATGACATCGTTAAGTATATTGGACTCGAGTGGCAGAGGAAAGCCCAGGACCGTGAAGGTTGGAAGCATGCTGAAGAGGCCTTCATCCTGCAGTGGATCGATACAGGTATATATATATATATATATATATATATATATATATATATATATATATATATATATATATATATATATATATATTATATATATATATATATATATATATATATATATATATATATATATATATATATATATATATATTATATATATATATATATATATATATATATATATATATATATATATATATATATATATATATATATATATATATATATATATATATATATATATATAATATGGTAACCCCATATTATTCATTTATAATAACATTCTGCAAATATTAAACTATATCATGTGATATTTTTTATTCTATAAAGTTTGAAATTTAATAGTGAAAAAATAGAAAAGTCCATGGCGGAAATAATTCTACCATAAGAGACTATGTATAAGAATGTTTTGAAAATATCATTTTCTATGTTGGTATGAGACGGTGAATAATTTTCAAATTTTGAACATAGTTACATATTATATATCCTGTGTACCAATCTGCATACCTAGTAAAGAAACAAAATTCTAATTGTGCGAACCATTTCATAGATACCGGACATATATTTTTCGAGATTACAAATTAAAAAAATTTAAATACGGCGCCAAAAAGCAAAAAATGAAACATTTTAGAAGCGATTCAAATTTATAAATATAATAAAGACCCGTTTAAACAGTTATTAAACGATCAGACAGATCTCAGAAATTCCACACTATTTCAAATATTGTAAAAAATTAACCAAAATCAAAGTGTAAAATTAGGTACATAGGATAAACAGCCACAATCATTTTAGTTCTAAAGTAGTGTTTGACTATGTAACATTGTTTTACGAAACTATGTACGTAAAATTGTACTACAAGACTTTGTACTGCGAAACTATGTCACACAAAGTATAAAAATAAAAGTGATAGATAACAAAGTAGAAAATTGTTTTATTCGGTTTAAAAATGAACTATCACAAAGTAACGGACAAATCAATCAATAATAAATTCATTAGTTTATATTTATATAAATTACTTTTTTTAAACAAGCCGAACAATTTTTAATATACAATGTTGTGCGAAATATCACCTGTTTTACTAGTACCTAAAATCGTTTTTTTTTTACATTTCAGGTGCTTTTCTTGTTCCATATTGCATTATGTTAGTTATTGGGGGCATTCCGTTGTTTTATATGGAGTTAGCTTTAGGACAGTACAATAGAAAAGGAGCTATAACGTGCTGGGGTCGACTATGTCCACTCTTTAAAGGTAATTCGATTTTTTACTATTTTTAGTATATTTCAAATTATTTTTATTATTTAGCGGATACTTAATTAACATTTTATATAAGAAAACAAGGACTATATTTCCGTTATAGTCGAAAATAGTATGACCAGTTTTTCGGCACATTCATTAAATTTACATAAACTCTTCTATTGGAACCTTCGGTGTGAAACACTAAACTCGAAGAGATTTAACAGTAAACATCAAATTATTTTTATTTAACTTCTCGACGACGTTTCGCTAACAATGTTCCAGAATTGACAACCATATATGTATCCAGAATTGGCATCAATGGTGTTGCTAAACACCATCTGACATATACCAGGTGTCCCATTAAGGATGGATCGCGGCCGTATCTTGAAAACTATTTAGCCCACAGCTTTGCAGAAAAAAATATTAATATTTATATATTAAAATATAAATATTACTAAAACTGACTGTGAGAAATTCACCAAAAATATTTTTAAACTTCTAAAACGACCGCAAGAGGGCGTGACGAGCTAAACATTTTTAAAAATCACTTTTTTGTGTATTTTCAAGTGTTAACCGAGTAAGAAAAATTCTCAGTTATAATTAGCAAACTGTCTCCTACAACTTTGTTTTATGACATTTTGTCGTAACTTCGCGAATAAAGAGGGGGGGGGGGGGGGGAGTTTTACCTATTTAGATAAAAAGTCGTCTAATGTCCGTTTGCCTAAACCGATTTTCCTCAATTTGGATTCATTTAAAAGGCAATTGCTGGGACAATCAGATAAGCTGGGAGATAAATTATTTAGTTTATAAATGAAACCGCGAGGTGGCGTTACATTCAACAATTGTTTTTTTGAGGTTTTGTTCAGTTTTTTCAAATGGAATGGTACAGCCTTTATTACATGGCTAGAAAGGTAATTTAAAGAGGAATCATCCAGTGAAAACCCGAAATCGATATCTCTGCCATGTCAAGAGATATTTTGATTTTTCTGAAAAAATCAGTTATTATTTCACTACTACTTGCATTAAGTTAAAAAAATATTAACCTAATGTTTGCCTTCCTTCACACTTTACAAAAAATCGAAATATCTCTTGACATGTCAGAGATATCGATTTCGGGTTTTCACTGGATGATTCCTCTTTAAATTACCTTTCTAAAAATGTAATAAAAGCTGTACCATATCATTTGAAAAAACTAAACAAAACTTCAAAAAAGCTATTGTTGAATGTAACGCCACCTCGCGGTTTCATTTATAAACTAAATAATTTATCTCCCAGATTATCTAATTGTCCCAGCAATTGCCTTTTAAATGAATCCAAATTGAGGAAAATCGGTTTAGGCAACCGGACATTAGACGACTTTTTATCTAAATAGGTAAAACTATAGGTAAAAAAAAACTAAAAAATATTAATATTTATATATTAAAATATAAATATTACTAAAACTGACTGTGAGAAATTCACCAAAAATATTTTTAAACTTCTAAAACGACCGCAAGAGGGCGTGACGAGCTAAACGTCGTGACGAACGTCGTCGGGCGTGACGACTTTTTATCTAAATAGGTAAAACTATAGGTAAAAAAAAAACTAAAAAATATTAATATTTATATATTAAAATATAAATATTACTAAAACTGACTGTGAGAAATTCACCAAAAATATTTTTAAACTTCTAAAACGACCGCAAGAGGGCGTGACGAGCTAAACATTTTTAAAAATCACTTTTTTACCTATACCTACTAAATAGGTAAAACTCCCCCCCCCCCCACTTCTTTATTCGCGAAGTTACGATAAAATGTCATAAAACAAAGTTGTAGGAGACAGTTTGCTAATTATAACTGAGAATTTTTCTTACTCGGTTAACACTTGAAAATACACAAAAAAATGATTTTTAAAAATGTTTAGCTCGTCACGCCCTTTTGCTGTCGTTTTAGAAGCCTAAAAATATTTTTGGTGAATTTCTCACGGTCAGTTTTAGTATAATATTTTTTTCCCCAAAGCTGTAGGATAAATAGTTTTCAAGATACGGCCGCGATCCATCCTTAATGGGACACCTGGTACATCGTAAATAATGTCTGAATGATTGTGGTGTGTTCATATATTTGTTTGTCTTTATTTGGGTTTTTCACCACAATCTAAAACTTAAAAAATATCAAAAATATCTGTTCTTATGTAAATAAAGAATCAAATCAACCGAATCAATCAAGAATCATCAAGGAACAAAATTTTAAAAATATAAAAATGTACTAAAAAAATATACAAACTTTTAACGTTAACGTTTCGGGAAGTATTCTCCTCCCGTTTTCAAAAACGAATATAAAAATAAAGTATATTAATTTCTATAAATTATGAAAACATAAGAAGTAAATATATTTTTTTTGCGTATGTTAATGTTAATATGTATATGAATTATCAATGTAAGTATCATTGACATACACATGTATGTAAAACATCTACACATGTAACGAATCTGGAATCTATGCGTATGAGTCCGAAAGTAAACAGCAGTCGACAGTAATACTGCACAAGTCATGTCCTGAGCGTCAGCAATTTTTTGCTTTAGGTTAAGGCTTATTTACGGCCTATAGCATCACAGGAAGAAGAAGAAGAAATTAAGTCTAATTAAAGAAAATAAAAAAATTAAGTAGAAATTCTTTTAACACACAGTGTATATTCATTTTCTATGATAATATGTTTTTATGGTGTTTCCTTACTTTCCAACTCAAACACAATCATCTATAAATCACTTTTATGGTGTCATGATCTCCACTAGGGTTAAAACATTACCCACTGAATGGAATAAAGCCAGATAAAAATTCTGACTTCAACAGGTCTATAAAGCGAGTTCTAGAAAAGTCAATTATGTACTCTGGATAATCGCCGGATGCCCGTACAGGAAGTCTGGCATTGTGGTGGCGTCTTTAGAGCGAGCTGAGGGGATTATTATTTCGTCTGAAGGTTGGGAGAAAGTTGTACGAAGTTATGCTCGTAATAATTTATCCCAGATTTTCACAGTTAAGATTTTTCGAAGATTTATTGTTTTATTGTTCTCAAGGAATGTTAGATATTCTCATGAAAAGCGTCATATAAGCTAGAGCATCGTTTCTTAACCTAGCGGCCGCGTTCAGAAATATGGAGGGTTGCAATGTGTTAAAAAAATAAAATTCGTATACAAAACATCCTTTTATTAAAGTATTTTTAATGTATAAGCAAGTGTTAGAAAATTGAATATAATAATAACATAATAAAATAGGGTAATAATAACATAATAGGTAATAATAACATAATAAAATAAACTTAAGTAAAGTAATAGCTAAAGTTGTTTGAAATAACAATTTAATGCTACGGTTGATTTTGTTTTTCACTTAAAGTTTTTCTATACGTGGATCATTATTGCAAACACACATAAGCAAATTATTTTCCAGTGATAATAGATGATTTGTAAATTTAGTTTTTAAAGCCGCCATAGACGAAAAGCTTTTTTCGCATAAGTAAGAAGTAATGAAGGGAATCAATGTTTTCAAAACTTCCGTTACTAGTCTTTCATATTGACATCGTCGTGCAAGCCAAAATTTATCTAAATCTTGAGTTAAAAATTCCAGTTGTAAAGTTTTGTCGATCGTTAATTCAATAAGTTGGTTGTGAATCTCAAGAGGTAAATCAGCATCTGCAACATTTTCACCAATCAGGTTGAGAACCCATCTTTTAGACAAATCATCGTTGCTATCTGGAAAATATTCCAGTAACTGAATTTGGAATTCGCGTAAATGTGTTTTCGTGCTCTCCAACACGCGATCAAAAACAGAATTTTCTAAATCCATATTTGTTGTAATATAATTCGAAGTTAAAGTGAATGCATCAAAATGTGTCATAGTCATGTCTAAACATATGTGTCATGTCAAGTCATGTGTCATGTCAAAGCTTATAATCCAAATATCTCATGTCAAAGCGTATATCCAAATATCCTTCTTGATAAGAAGACAACATAAAAGAAGGTATTCCAATCCTACAAGAGACGATGGGAAATATGTCAAGCGATTGCGCCATCTTACGTGAATCCGAGGCATCAATTTAAATTTTTTGTCGTTGCGACTTAACAGTTTGCGGTCCAAATCCTCACCATTGTTTATTTTTTATTTTTATTCAAAAATTGTATTAAAATTATTCTTTTATTAATTTATGATAATTATTAAGTTATAAGTTATTTTTTCAGTTTCTAGTGTTACATAATTAGTAAAAAAATGTACGTCATTCACCATATACATTTGTTTTTTAATTAAAAAAGCCTCCAATAATTCTAACTATTATAATTCCTATTATAATTATAATATTATAATTTATTTAGAAATTATAAAAAAGACAGTAACATTAAATAATCAGTATACTTCACAAAAAAAACAATAAATTTTATATATTCTTAAGCTGTAAATGTCGATATTCTGATTACCTGGTTGTATATATATATATATATATATATATATATATATATATATATATATATATATATATATATATATATTAGCTAAGAATATCGTTTACAGCTCAAAGTGCACACATGAGAACTTCAACTAAAACCGTTCGGAACTGAATATATTCAATTTATTGTTTTTCTGGCAAGTATATTGATTCTTTAACGCTATTGCATTGTTTATATTTTCTGAATAAATTACATAATTAGAGTTATTGTACGTGTTTTTCAATTAAAAAATAAATGTGTATGATATATGACGTGTATTTTTATATTTTACTAATTATTTAGCACTAGAGATTGAAAAAATAACTTACAACTTAATAATTATCAAAAATTAATAACAGAATAATTTTAACACTATTTTTGAATAAAAAAAATGGTCAGGATTTGAACCCCAAACTGTTAAGTCGGAACGCCATCAAAAGTGTAAATTGATACCTTGGATACCCTTGAGATGGAGCCATCGCTTGACAGTAATAAAGTTTCTCCATCTTGTAAAAACTCTGAAAATGTGCTATTTTCATCTAAAATTTTTTTTCAATTCATCTCACAATTAAACGCCTCCTTAGAACTTTTCGTTGTGACAACCACCTGACTTCAGTCTGTCTCTGAGTTCAGTGATTTCTTCATTCAATGTGGAAAGCAATCTAGTCTGCAATGGTCCGCTTTTAATAAAATTAGGTCTATTGTGGGTGCGAGGGAGTTACTTTGAAGCAAATAAAATAAATTTATATAAATATAAAACTTTGTAAAATTTATATAAATATAAAATACTTTGTGTTAGATTTAAACTCACTTTACTTTTGGATCAAGGTATTTATCTAAGAAAAGAATTCAATACGGAGGGCTCTTTTTCCTTGTTCAAGTGAGCGGAAACCGGTCACTCAAATTACAACGCCCATTTTCCACTCACTTCAGACGTGAATTACATGCCCGTAAAATATGCTTTTAAGCTTTTCATCGGTCTCCCCCTTTAATGGAGAATAAAATTTCGCGATTTTCCTGCCTGAGATTGCAGTCGATTTTCGCGCTTGCCTTAAAAGCGTGTAAAATTATATTCCTTTTTTTAGTGCCACTACGCGTCTTTATATAGACTATTTCAATCAGAAAGAATCAGGACTAAACGCACGCACAGAATAAAAAAAAATATTAAAAAGAGAATCAAAGTTCTATCTACTTCATCGTACTAATTATCAGTAATACCCTAATTAGCTGTATTAATAAATGCAGATAGTACGAGGAAAAAACTCATTCACTCTTTAAGACCGGTTTCGTACATTAAGAACTCATCAGTTAGGCTCAGAAGTTTTTCCCTCGAAGTAATCTTGACTTGACTTTTAGCTTGCTTTATGAGAAAGCCATGAAGCTCTTACTCATTTTGCCTGAGGTTATCCCTTGTCCTGAAGGGGTTTTTGTATGTTGTTTTGAGGGCTTCTTAGTAGCCCATGAGGTCCGACTTGAACCGTTTTTAAAAGAAATCTGGAAATATTTCGGGAGGTTAATTGTAAAATTTTAATTCGAATTCCAGATTCGAAGATCGCTTCTTGGGTCGTGTTCTTGACGTGTAAAGGGGATTTGGTTAGGTGAACGTTTTGGTGTCAGTATTTCTTATAGGCCTTGATGCTGGAGAAGTGGGTGTGACTGAATTAGACCCAAAACCTTTGAAGTTTCCTCGCAAGTCCCGCTATGACTTTGGCTTGCGATAAGATTTGTTCAGTTTTTTCATTTCTGCTTGGGTTTGGGATACTGGTTTCTAATGGTTTTCTTTCACTTGATCCTGGGGACGCATTTGTGGTTAGGTCTTAATAGCTGGACTACGGGTTTGTATTTTCTTCTGCACTTCAATTTTTACGAGCTGGTTGCAAATCTAGGATTTTTCTCTCAATTTGGAGGATTTTTCTCTCATCGCGTGGTACGGTAACTTGTACAATTGCGATGGGTTTATTCGCTCTTGTTTGTCATCTAGTGATGGTTGGATGGAATCTCAGATGGTGGAATTCCAACACTCCTTTGATCAGGATGCGAAGGAATCTGCTGCCTGAGGTTGCTGTTAAGTAGTAGGGAGAACCCTTCTCATTGAAAAGCTTTTTGACGGCTTGTCGATCTGCTTCTGTTGTGGGCACTATTGTTACTTGATGCGTTTCGTTACTTGATACTTGGGCCGTTTCTGACCATTCATCAGGTTTGGTTTGTTTTGGTTTGGTTTGGTTTGGAGGAAGCAATTTTGTTTTTCTTTTTATCCTTCTTATTGACCTGGGGGACACCTGCTGATATCTATCTATCATTGGTAAGAATTTCTAGCTGATCTCCCTCTTCAGGATCCGATTGGATCACGGTGTTTGATAATGTGGTGTGCGGATTTTTTTTAGGTTCGACCTCTGGTGGTCTGATAAAAGCACCAGCGTCGCTGACTTTGCCCCCAATTGTAGTTATAGGAAAAGCTTTTAATTTCATAATTTGTTAATCTATCTGTTGATCTATTTGTTAATGATTTTTGGGGTTTGATTAGTCAAAACATTTAAATATACACTCTGTACGAAAATCTAATAAGTTTTCGTAAGAAATTCCGTAGCTTTCGAGTTCTTTACGAATGGATTTTTTGTAGTCACTCATCACGAAAATCACTTTGTACGACTTTGCAAAACGTTTGCCACGCCGTTTAAGAACGTGATCAGATAGAAGTACACTCTGTGAGATCTCAAACTGAACTCTCTGTTACGGATCTCTGACCAGGAAAAAAAAAATTACATTTATTCTATCTGTGAAAACTTGAATATTATATATATAATATAATATAATATAATATAATATAATATATTATACATAAATATAGTATTATATTAAATATATAATATAATACATGAGCCAGTATATAAGCAGTATAAAAACGTCCTTTAAACTTTTTGCAGTGATAAAAAAGGGTATATAAATTATTAAAAAGACTTATCTCTATTTGTGCAGTGAAAATGCGGAATCTGCTGGATATATTGTAATTTTGAATTAAAATTCTAAATGATACATCATTTTTATCGTAGACGAAATGACAATTTCGTTGATGGATGCACGAAAGAACTGCGTTCGGTTTTTGCACTGAGGCAAAAATAAAAGGGAGAAGTGGTGTAGGTTCTAATATAAATTAATAAATATTAATGCCTACTTTTGTTATAATTTCTCGTAGGTGTATAAATTAATTCTGTTTTTTTTTATTTTGAAATTATTAATAAAATAAATATAATATATATATATATATATATATATATATATATATATATATATATATATATATATATATATATATATATATATATATATATATATATATATATATATATATATATATATATATATATATATATATATATATATATATATATATATATATATATATATATATCAACTGTATTCAACTGTTTCGGAAATATTAAGTGTTTTCAAATTTATTGCAAAAATTAACTGATTTTTTTTGAAAATTATTTGCGTACAGAAATTCGCTACAACACACAATAGAAAGATGGTATTGGCCTCTGTTACATGACATACCCTGTATAAAATGCGCAACTACACTTTTTTTAATACTGTAAACAAAATTGTGGAAATTTCAAGGCTATTTAGTTTTTGTATACATTTTTTATTTAAAACATTTAATGTAACAAATGCTCGAATTGTGAACCCTGGACGTCCTGGCAACACCCCAACCTCAAGTAAAACTGATTCCTGACATTATTTAATATTTGTGGAGTAATTGACCTAATGCTGTCGGTAATGCGTCCTCTTAAATCATTCAGATCTTGTGGCTTGGTTTTGTATACGACGCTTTTGAGATATCCCCATAAAAAAAATCCAACGGAGTGAGGTCCGGGGACTTTGGTGGCCATTGTAGTGGCCCTCTCCTCCCAATCCATCGATTTGGAAACACATTATCGAGGTACTGCCGCACATTAACTTGATAATGGAAGGGTGCTTCATCTTGTTGGAACCAAATTGTGTCGGCTAGCAATTGAGGATTTCTTCTATTAGGGTACAAATTTATAAGATTTGTAATGAGCTGATTTTGGAGAAAGTCTAAGTAATTTACCCCATTTAAATTTTGATCGAAAAATATTGGACCAATTATTTGATCTCCTATAATACCTGCCCAGACATTAATCTTTTCAGGTCTGTGTGTGTGAATTTCCCGCATCCAGTGAGGATTTTTCTCTCGACCAATAACGACAGTTCTGGCGATTGACATGCCCATGAAGAGTAAAAGTAGATTCATCAGAAAATAAAACGTTTTCTACTCTCAGAAGGTTGTTGTCTATTCTGTGCATCATTTGTTCGCAAAACTCCATTCTCCTGTCGAAGTCGTCTTCACTAAGCTCTTGAGTAGGCTGTAGCTTATACGGATGCATTTTATTCTCTTTCAATATTCTGGCAACCAAAGAGCGACCAACATTGTTTTTCAAGGCAACTTGTCGAGTTGAGGTATGCGGATTGTCTTGGAATGCAAGCATTACATCCAATTTTTTTTATCGGTGAAACGACACTGCTTCCTTCTTAATTTGTCTCACGTGTCCCAGTTCTCTAAATTGTTTTTCAACTTTACTTACTGTACCTTCGAATATGGGTGGTAAGTCAGGATATTTTTCCCTAAAAAGACGAATAACTTCGGCTTGAGTTCGTGTCCTATCTCCATAACCTATCATCATTAAGATAGTTATTTTATGACTCTCTGATAAATACACCATATTTAAATCAAATGAATCACACACGCCAAAGAAAATAATTTAAAAGCACGTTGATTTTTTTGACGTTTCATACAACAAATATCTACCTTTGAAAACCTGATTTTTTATCTTTGCCTATTTGCTGATAATGTTCGAAGAATTACTTAATATTTCCGAAACAGTTGAAGATAAGTCTAGGATATTTTAAATGAAATATGTCTAGAATTTCCTGAAGAATCCAAAAATTAAATAATATAATATACATATTTAAAATAAGAAAGTTGGTATTGGCCACTGTTACATTATACACCCTGTATAAACAATTTTTGTTGAAAAAAATGCGCATATAAAAATACCAATCGACGTGTTCAAGCGTTTTTTCGAACACGCCCCCATTTATTTATTAACGAATTTATTCCATTTGGCTGGGACACACGTTATATATATATATATATATATATATATATATATATATATATATATATATATATATATATATATATATATATATATATATAATAAATATGTATTTAATATTCAGAATAATGTACATTATTTTCTATGACTTTATTATTATGAAAATATATGTCAATATGATCAAAAAGTAATGGGGCTGTTTTAAAAATTCGCGAACGCGCTCCAAGAGGATTTATGATGATTGTTTGAGCACTTTCAAAGCTAATGCCCACCTTTAAAGCGATTTCATGAATAGTGAGTGGCCCCTCACCTTCGATTATGACTTACATTTACCACACTTTCTCGTCTACTCTTAAACTTCTAGGCCCAACCAAACACTTGGGTACCTGAATACTGAACCTTCAGCCGAGTAAATATTTCGGATGGTTTAACGCCTTCCTTAGTTAAAAACTAAACAAATAAATACCGTTTCGCATTTACCATATTTACCAGATATGGTACCATGTGAACCAATTCGTGGACGCCATTTTGAGTTCATAGAAGACATTGAAGAGAGTTTGCTGGCTGCTTTGAAGGAAATACGAGAAGTAAAGTTTAAAAATTAGGGGAGGGTCGTTATTTGACGATCTCTTATTTGATAACTGTTATTTCATATTAACGTTTAACAGCTGTTATCGATGTGAAGAAATAACAGGTACATTTTAATATTATATGGAGTTTCGTAGTCGCTGTTGCGAACACGAATAACAAATAACAGGTAGACAGACAAACAGCAGTTAGCGCATTTAATAACCAATAGAAAATAACAGACGTGATCGTAGTTTTGTCGTTGTTCGCTGTTGCCACATTCATCAATCTTAAAAAATAACAGTAATGCGGTGTCAGCGGTCGAAACTGGGCAGCGTTATTGATAAAGTTGAGTGAGTAGCTGTTTTGAGAAGGATATTAGGAATTAGTGTAGTTTTATATTGTTAATAAACACTTTGTTTTAATATAACGTTTGGTCATTTATATATAATATCTAAGTTATTTACCTATTTGGTTACTAGCATGTAAAAATTTAAACTTAAAAACACCCAATTATTATAATAATATTTAAACTCTGCCTGCAGAGTAATAAGGAGAACACCCGCATGGTCCATAGCCAACCTTTAAACTATAAAATTACTAGATATTAGATACTAGTAACATTTTAATGATTGACTTCAAAATTATTTGTTCTAGAACAATTTTTAAAACAAAATTTATATTATTATAATACCTACTAGTTACTGTTAGGAATAGACACTAGATATATTCAAAGTAAGAAGTAAGTCAAAGTTAAAGTATATATAGAGGAAATAGGAATATTAAAAAATCGCAATATAATTACTTTTTTGTAATATACATTCTTATTATCAGCATTGCATTTTAAACACAATTATTACTAAACTCAAATTGTTATATCTATTATCTAACGATTTCTGTATTGTGGCTTTATACTTACTCTTTTTTCATATAATAAATCTGTTCTGCGTGCATATTGTACTATTGTATTTTGTTTTATGCATTTGATTTAACAATTTATTGATACAACTTAAAGCTGTTATTTTGGTAATTATTGTTGTATGGATATATCACGTAAATATAGTTGCAAAAGTTCTGTCCAAAAGCAAATGTAAGCGAAATGTTACAATATTTTTAAAATAACAATAATAACAGTCTCGAATAACAAAAGTAACCGCGTCTGTTCACCAGTAGTGCGGCTAATATTTAAAATCTGGAACTAACCACTCCAGTCTTAACCTCTGAACCGTCATGGTTCAAACCTTTAATTCAAAGTACAATATGAAGCGTTCCAGTAATTACAAAATTACCCCAGGAGGTAAACAGTCCTCTGCCAGCTTTGCTGGATTTTCGGATTTTGGGGCGTCCGGATTTAAAAGCAAAATCTTTCAGAGGGAGTCGGAGACTTCTGGCCAATGTCTGAATCCGAAAACAAAAACTTTCTTTGGAACGGTAAATATCAATTCTCCCCTGCGCCCAGGAAAACTACACTAATTGGGGCGAACATTGAATCAGCAAAAAATCCAAATTTTAGCTTTGCAAGAAACCAGATTGACAGATGATAACACCTTGGAATTCGGCAACTACAGACTTTTTAAAAGTCAAACGGACAAAAGAATACTAAAATTACACCACATCTCGGTGTTCCTTTCGCTATCTCAAGAAACATTCTTGGTTCTATCTAACTAATGTCCAGCCAGTAAAGAATTGACTTATGACACTACCACTCAAGTGTGCTAACAAAAACTATACATTAATCAATGCACAGCTCCCAGTTAACGAAGAAAATAAATCTAATCCTGAAAAAGTAAATAAATCGTTGGAAATTCTCGAAAAAAATATCTCTAAAATTCTCTCTAACCATGTAAAAATCCTATTGGGTGATTTCAACGCCCAACTAGGGAAAGAACGAAAGTACAGGAAAACAGTCGGCAGTTTTCCCGCTCATAAATGGACTAACCATAATGGTGTAAGATTGGTTGAACTAAGTTCGCTGTTTAATCTAAAAATAATGTCAACCCATTTTAAGAAGAAAATAACAAAACAAAAGACCTGGAGGTGCCCAAACACGTACATGGGTGAATTTCAAATTGATCATGTTGCCATTTCGTACCCCAATTATAAAGAGATTTTGAATGTTCAAGTCAGGAAAGGAGCTAACATAGACATGGATCACTACTTGACTAGAATCAAAATTAGCTTAAAACCTAGAAAACTTATTCAAAATAGACTGCTAATACCAAAGTTCAACCCTACGAAAATAAAACCAACCCTAACAGAAGACCTTGATAAATAACCAGCACAGAACGGGCAAGAATTGAAACAAAAAATTATTAAAACAGCCTTAAAGTTGGTCCCTTTACAAAAACGTAGAAAACATCCGTGGTGGGATGAAGTTTGCGAGCAAGCAGTATTAAGCCGAAGTAAAGCATTCAAAGATTGGAACAGTCAAAAAATAG
This sequence comes from Cosmopolites sordidus, assembly GCA_031761425.1. Taxonomy (NCBI): domain Eukaryota; kingdom Metazoa; phylum Arthropoda; class Insecta; order Coleoptera; family Curculionidae; genus Cosmopolites; species Cosmopolites sordidus. The sequence goes on from JARFXV010000810.1 coordinate 209,568, forward strand.
CAATAAATTATAACATCTTTTTGGAAGTAAGAAAAGAAACATCGAAGCTAATTAGACAAACTAAAAGAAAATATGAAAACAATCAACTTAATGAAATTGAAAAAGATTTCCAAAAAAATAATACCCGAAACTTTTACAAAACATTTAAAACTAAATTAACAGGCTATCAACCCCAAAGTCTTTGCTTCCAAAAGGAAAACGGACAATTAGCTCTAAATAACGAAGACAATTGCAAAGAATTTGCGAAATATTTTGAACAAATACTAAACTGTCCTGAGCCTTTAAACAAATTACCAACACTAAACCCTAAACAAACAAACCCAGATTCATTACCACCGAATGAAGATGAAATAATTAGGCAAATCAAGCGGCTTAAAAATAACAAAGCTTCTGGTGAAGATGGAGTCACTGCTGAACTTTTGAAATCCGCTGGTCCAGGTACAATCAAGGAAATAACCAAAATTCTACAAGAAGTTTGGCGAACCGAACAGATTCCGGAAGATTGGAAAGATGCTCTAATCCACCCACTACACAAGAAATGAGATAGAACGGATATAAACAACTACAGAGGGATATTTTTTCTCCCAGTTTGTTACAAGATTATATCTCAATGTCTACTAGACAGAGCACAGTGACAGTTAGAACTTAAAATTGGTGAATATCAAGCAGGTTTTCGACCGGGAAGATCCTGCCCTGAACAGATTATGAATCTAAAGTTGATCCTAAGACATCAAAAACTGTACAATAAAAATCTCGTCTGTACATTTGTAGATTTCAAAAAAGCATATGATTCTATTAACCGCGAATCTTTATTCCAAATCTTGAAAGAACAAGGACTAAATGTGAAAACGCTGGCAATTATTAAAGCAATATTAACTAACACAAGGTCAAAAGTTAAATTCCCTTAGAAAATTAATTCCCAGAGCCCTTCGAAATTAAAACTGGAGTGAGGCAAGGGGATGGACTCTCCATATTCTTATTTAACTGTGTTCTAGAAAAAATAATACAGGAGTGGCGTGAAAAAAAGTCGGGCCTGAATATTGACCAGCCCATTAAACTGGGGAGAACCAACATCAAAATTGATTGTCTGGCGTTTGCTGATGATCTAGCAATGTTGGCTCATGATATATTAACGGTACAAAAACAGATTGAAATCCTAAAAGAAACAGTAGAAAAGGTGGGACTCCAAAGTTCCTTTGAAAAGACACAATACATGACCTGCAACAGACTAAGAACACCATTTTTAAAAACAAAATATGGTAACATCAGACGAGTCTCTCAATTCAAATATTTAGGTGAAATAATCATGGTAAATGGGTTGGAAAAAGCGGCCAATAAGGGTAGATGTCAAAAAATGGAAACGGCATTGAGACTTACACAAAATATTTACAACAAAAAATGCATATCTAAAAACACAAAACTGAGACATTACAACACAGCAGACAAATATTGGTCCAATTTTATAAAAATAGGAGTAGAGCTAAAGTAGAAATAATTAAATGGATTGCTGCAATTAAAGAGGACCTAAGATCAGCAAATATTACACAAAGTGAAATTCAGGATAGAGGCTGTTTGACACAAGATTAATGTTTGGAAGGTTGGCCAGAGAAAAAAATGTAGGAAGACTGGAACAACTTAATATAACATTAACATTTCCAACTGTTACTTAAAAATAACAGTTTTGCCCATTTCTAGTAAAAGCTGTTTGGAAGACTGGAAAAAGAAAACGTTGGGATAAATGTTTTGCACTGAGAAATACTTTGTATTTTATTTGAAAAGTCACTGTACTTTTTGATCATAGTAGCATATTTTTCATTTTTAAAATCGGTACATATTCAGAACAAATTTACGAAACAAACAATTTAATTAATGGAAATACAAAAACATTTTTATTTATAATACCTCTATACAATTTTGTAATTCATATAACATTTCAATAAAACCTTTCAATGCTAATGCTTTTAAATTTATATCGAAATAAATAAAATATTGTTTCAGATAAAATTTACCTTAAAATAAGCTTATTGTGTAATAATTTACATATTGAATGATTAATAAATAATTATTTTTTATTTCAGGAATAGGATATGCTGTTGTTCTGATAGCATTCTATGTTGATTTCTACTACAATGTTATAATAGCTTGGGCTCTTCGTTTCTTCTTCGCCTCTTTCACCAGCATGCTACCCTGGACATCATGTGATAACGAATGGAACACACCTAATTGTAGACCTGTACGTATCATATATGTATTAAGTTCGCCCGAAAAGTTCTCAACCTGACACACAGATGATGCTAGTATGACCAAATAACTATGATATTTGTCAAGTATGATTCGCTAGATGGCGTGCATCGAACTTTCAGATGCGGGTGCTTAGTCGCTTTAACGTTGGCAAACGCAAAGGTCACCCATGAGTACCCTTTTGTTCAACATATAGGTGGGATTTATGGGATGGGATACATGTGGGATTTATTTAAGATTATAACGGAGGACGTTCAGATCTTTGGTTATGTTGATGACTTGGTCGTTACTGGTGTAAATCATTGCTTGAAGCAGAACATAGACAATATTAATTCATCTCTAACTGACAAATGTGAATGCGTATATTTCTCTAGAGTTTATCGCAACCTTCCACCTGTTAGTATTAGAATAAATGAATATATTATACCCTTTAAAAATCAGATTAAATTCTTGTGAATAGTTTTAAATAAATCAATAAATTGGGATGCACATATCCAAAAAATAATTATAAAAGCAAAGAAAGGAATCAACGTGTTAAAATCCTTCTGCCGCATATGGTGGGGAGCTGATCCGCAAATACTTCTCCTAGCTTTCAATGCACTCGTAAGATCCCATCTTGACTTTGGATCAATATTCATCTATCCTACATCTAAAAGCAATATTGCCAAATTAAATTCGGTACAATTTGAGGGGATTAGAGTCTGCTTGGGATGCATGAGATCTACACCTACAAACGTTCTTCTTGCGGAGGCATCAGAAATTGATTTGCACCATAGAAGACCATTATTGGCATCTAAATTCCTTTCTAAACTCATCTGTTTCTCGGACCACCGTCTAGTCAAAATTGTAGGTGTACTGTGTAACCATATAATTGGTCAGACTAACGGCCGGAACGAATATAAGATCCCCTGTTTAGTTCAGGCTTTTGAATTTTTCCTTCTCCTTTCCAGTAAAATTTTTAAAACAAATACCCTTTCATATTTTCGATTTGATTTCAATATGCAACTAAATTCTACAAAAATCATAGAGTTAAACTTAAAAAACAAAAGCTCTCTTCAAATTCTCGTAATTTTTCGATCAAAAACTGAAAATAGAAATAGAAAATATGAGAATGGAAAGGTAGGTCTTGGTATACACATTCCCACCCTTAAATATAACTTCTCGTTCAATTTACCCAAAGAACTGTCTATATGTAAGGCGGAAGTGACAGAAATTGGCGAAGCTCTACAAATAATTCAAAGAAAAAATATAAAAAAGGAATAATCTTCTGCGACTCTTTAAGTGCAATCACTAAACTCAACAAAAATAAAATCAGCCACAACACGGAATATATCACACTAAAAACGAAAAAAATCTCTGTTCGATCTAACACTTATGGGATTTGACATTTATCTAACCTGGATTCCGGGACATAGTGGCATACTGGGAAATGAAGAGGCAGACAAATTGTCAAGGATTGGGTGTAGCCCGAACATACCTAAAGATATAAAGTTAGAATTTAAAGACATATACAATATTATTAAAAACAAAATAAAAAATATTTTTTCCCAAAGATGGATCTCTTCCTTGGCCGTTAAAGACAAAACTTACGCCAACATAAAAAACATTTTCTCATTTACTTTCCCTTTCTACAGTCGTCGTCACATTACCACGATAATAAGGCTACGTACCAGCCACGCCATAACAAAACTACATTTAAACCACATAGGCATTAATAACAACCCGAATTGTGAATGTGCTAAAGTAGAGGATATTAATCATATATTCTTTGAATGCCCTCTTAATATTACCCCTAACTTAAATTTTTATTCAAGCTTAATCTAGAGTGGATATTTTGCTCCCATAAATATCTGATACATCTTGTCCAACATATCGGTCGAAGCCTCAAAATTAATTATTAAATTTTTAAGTCTAATTAACAGGAAATTATAAATAACATCTGACTACATTTCCTTAGTTACATGCCCATGATGTTCATCTATGTTTTCTGTCCTAAATTGATATCATTGTCTATCCTTTGTTGTGTGTATTTATACTAACCTCACTCTCTCAGTACACGCCAAGAACAGACCAATTGTTACGATACACGTATTTATTGACCGTATAATTTTTTGAAGTTAGCGCATTCAGGGGAGTCAGGAGAACCGTCTCGACCATCTAAGTCTCCTCTCAAATGAGCTGGCAAATTGCTCACTAGCACCTCTACAACCTAACAACAACAACAACAAACGCAAAAGTTTTAAATTTTCTGAGTGGCTAGGTTTGGGACTCACGGTTGACTTTATATAATGCTATGTATAGCTGAACGCTGCGCGCTCTATCTCAAAAACTGAGCGTATAAAAAAATATTTAAAACAAAATTTGTAGAGAATTTTATGCTCTACAATCTTCATGTAAATATAATAGAAACCATAGGAAGCGAGATATTTGCGAAAACCCTATTTTTTAAACTTTGACCTTGAATATCTTAAGACGCGGACACGAAATTTTATGAGACTTTTGAGACAACTTTTAGAATGCCAAAATAAAGGTTTATACAAGTTTACAGCTTATTATCTCCCATTCCGAGATGAAACCCCTACTGTGACTGGATTTGGTTGGTGATATTTATGGTTTGCACAATCGTCCTGAATATGAAACCACTCTCAATCGAATTGTACAAAAATTTTACAAGAAACTAGTTCGGTGGAAGAAAAAAGAGCAATATATAGTCGTAGTGGGTGACCACTACGACAATACTACAAAAAATGTGCTCTTGGGTACGAACACAAGAGCATGTTTTTTGGTACGTGAAAGTGTTGCTGAAAATTCAGAAATTTCCATTAATCGACGTTCACAATTTGGACTCAGTGAATCCACAACAGGGTGCCATTTTATGAACGTATTTAGCTCTGAAGGCGTATAATATTCAAATAACACAGGTACTAAAGTACAAATAATTTTTCTCAAAAAATAATCTCTTCAGATGAAATATATTTTGAAATTGGTGGCTATGTTAATAAACAAAACTGCTGCATGGAGGAGTGAGGAAAATCCACGATTGATTTATGAGTTTGTTTTTATACATCATTGTTTGATGTGCATTATGGCCAGAAAGTGTAAATGGGCCGTATTTCTTTCAGAATGCGGCTGGTGAATCTATAACTGTGAATGGTGATATCGCGAGATGATAACTGGATTTTTGTGAGCTGAATTGAATAATGTTGATCTGGATGATATATGGTTCCAACAGGATGGCTCTACACTTCACTTTGCTAATGAAACAATTCAAGAGAAAAAATTCCTGGACGAATTATTGCAAAAAATGGCCCTGTTAATTGTCCACCAGTGGGGACTCGTGAGGGAGGACGTTGGGGCGCTGCCCCTGCAGCATTTATCACAATAAATAATTTTTCAGAGCAAAACACCACAGGTTCAGCTCTTGTATAGCACGAAAAGTAAAAAGGAGGAAGGGGAAAGCAAAAAAAGCTCTTCAGTAGCACTATTTTCTACTACGCCCTCCCACTTTAAAAACCCACGAGCCGCCACTGTTGGCCACCAAGATCATGTGATTTGATACCTTTGGACTATTTTCTTTGGAGTTACGTGAAAAGCCAGATCTATAAGAACAATCTACAGTTTATTCCTGAACTCAGGGATGAAATTATTCGTAATTGGTGAGATAGAGAAACGGTTTTGCCAAAATGTCATCTAAAACCTTGACATAAGAATGGATGTATGTGGAGCTGCAAGATGTTGTCATTTGACAGATATGGTCTTTGGCTGATATGGCTGACATTTGTAAATATGTCGATAGACTATGGTAAACATTTTACAGAATTTTTATGGTATGAAAAAATTTTCCTCACGGTGACAGCTGCGGTTGTTAACACCATTACGTGCCAAACACGAAGCAGCAATCCGCCCAGTGGATGCGAGATGATAAAATTACGCCAAAGGAAGCGAAAATGGTTCCATTTATAATTATAATATTATATTTAAATGGTTCCATACGGTGTGGTGTTCATAAACAACCTGGAAAAAACTGGGCCATTACCAGGTAGAATTGCGCTGCACTTCAGGACCAATTGAAGGGTGCTAATCAGATTGATTTGACAGCTGCAAAACATAATAAATGTTAAAAGTCAATTTATAGAAAGAGTAAAGTCGTGTGTATATCTAGAACAACCAAACTTACTTAACAAACAATGCAGGAGACGAAAATCAATAGAAAATTTAAACTGGGATGGGCGGCATATGGCACACTGAAGAATATATGAAGCACAAAACCCAAATCTATAACGAATTTTTTCCTCCTGTAATAACATACTGCAGAGAAACATGGACACTCAATAAAAAGATAATAAAAAAAGTTTAAGTGCACCATTAGAGAAAAGCCATTAGAGCTTTGGAGCCATTAGAGAAAACTATTTATTTCTACTAGGAATAACGCTAAAAGTATCAGAATATGAAATCAGTATATGGAGACCTTGGAGGAGAGTGAAGAAGAGTGGGAAGACCGTCACATCTCTGGCATAATGAATTCAAGGGTAGCAGGTTTGAATTGGTCTGAAGTAGCAAAAAATAAAAAAATGTAATAATAAAGAAAAAGAAATTACGTAGCACAGAATAGAAATAGAGAGGCTTATATCGCATTTACCATAGATAAAAGCTAAAAGACGAAGAAGAATGAAGCTAAACGTCCTTGTCTTGCCAAAAAGAATGTGACTTTCATCATAAAATAAAAACTCAACAAACCTAGGTTTTCTTTGTCAGGCCGAGAACTTTCGCAACATCCAAACTTTTTGTCATCTTTTGATAGCTTTCAATACTTTTTATCATAAAAATTTCAAAATTTTTAATGATGACATTAATAAAGATACATTGAATTGTATTCGTTTACAGTGAATGTTTTCGTTTGTAACAGTATCGTTCAAGACTACATCCAGACAAATACTTTCAAATTTAGTTTCACTTTACAGTCTCTTAACGATATTTGTTTCACTTCTTTAGTTCGACTACAGCCACAGAAACACAAGCGACAATCTTTTAAACAGCACGAAACCATTGACAAACGGAACTTCTGACTCTATCCTGGCTTCAGCTGCTTCAGAATATTTCAAGTAAATCACACAAATATCATTCAGCTACACATATGTTCAAAAGTTTGGAATATTTACAAATAGGATATCTACGTCTTTAATACTCTGAAAATTGTGATGGATATTTCTTTTAGGCCGTTTTTAAATAAAAATATCAAAAGCATTATTTTGCTGATAACACAGGTTTTTCGATTTTTGCCCATTCCGATGATATTAGTATTTACACATTACTTCAGTTCGTTTTCAATTTGTAATCAATCAGTTTAAAAATGCATAGAAACCTGATATCTCATTTTAACAGATTAAGAGTAATTGCTTTGTTATAAGAGAGTTTTAATCAAAGTGATATCGCGAAAATTGTAGATATTTCCCAAACTGCTGTATCGAAAATTCATAAAACATACTAGAGACAAAGGACGTAAATTATCGCCCTAGAAGTGGTAGAAAATGATGTACAACAGCTGCACAAGACCGATAGATATCAATGATAGCTCGAATAAATCATCTGGAATCTATAAGTGGTATATCAAGGGAGCTTGTTTGACTTGGGGTAAATGTTTTACGACAAACGATAACACGCAGACTTAAAGGGGTAAATTTGCATCGCAGAA